>JAPZIH010000840.1:80482-159920 GCA_027410445.1 Discoglossus pictus | reverse complement strand
CCACTCCACTTCTCTCTCCCCTTGGTCCTCCTTTCTTTCTCCACATCTTCTCCCCTGGCCCACCTCTTTCTACCCCCCCCCCCCCCTCTCTCACCTGGCCCTCCTTCCTATGTCTCAACCCCCCCCCCCCCCCCCTTGCCCTCTTCTCTGTGTCTGTCTCTCCCCCCCCCCCTTGCCATCTTCTCTGTGTCTGTCTCTCCCCCCCCCCCCTGCCATCTTCTCTGTGTCTCTCCTCCCCCTCTCCCTCCTCTGTCTGACTCCCCCCTGTTCCTCCCCTGGCCCACCTCTTTCTATCCCCCTCCCCCCATCTCTCTTTCCACTGGCCCACTTCTCTCTCCCCTTGGTCCTCCTTTCTTTCTCAACATCTTCTCCCCTGGCCCACCTCTTTCTACCCCCCCCCCCCCTCTCTCACCTGGCCCTCCTTCCTATGTCTCAACCCCCCCCCCCCCCCCTCTTTCTCTCTCTTCCCCCTGGTCCGCCCTGACCCTCCTATAAACTATAGGTACACCTTCCTGAGAAGGTACAGGGGAAGGAGAGGGAAGAAAACAAATAACCCCAAAAAAACGCAGGACACTTTCTGTATTTTTTCTTTATTTTCTTTTCTTAAATAAAACCTTATCTTCTTCCATCTATACATATTGCATAGTTCGAGGGAATTAAATCTAAGACTTTTTTTCCCCTTTCAAAATGTGTGCAAAATAAACCGTTCCTCCCATTCAGTCTCATTCCCAGTTTCATTGATGATATTTAGAGCAAATTATAAAAATCTAACAATATTGCACAATACTTAAGGATGTTAACCCTTTACGTTTTTTTGTGTTTGTATTTTTTCAGGGGGCAATTGTTGGAGGAGGAAAAAAAAATGATATTTTTCCAAAACTGTTGTGGAAACTGTAAAATCTGCCCTGGATACTTAATTACTTTTTTTTGTTGACCATGTTAAAAAATAAAAAAATTTGGCTAAAAAAATAAAAATGTAATTTATAAAATTATGTTTTTCCCCACAATGTTATCCCTACTCTGTGTAGAAGACACTTTTATATTGATTATAGAGATATTTATAAAATCAGTCAAAAAAAAAAAAAAAAAAAAAAGAAAAAAGAAAAGAAGCAGCTCTGGGAGATAAAGAAAAATATCCAATTTTAACAAAAAAAAAAAAAATAAATCGGAAAATTTAGATTTTGTTTTATGCGACAGGACCATTTTAATCTTTGAAATTGGGAATGAGACTATCATAAGAAATACAAGCACAAAACTATTTCCCCACAAAATAATTTTGGCGAACCTTTGCAACTGCGCATTGGTAACATTAAACATTTTTTAAGGCATGGCTTTAACTTAAATATGGCTTTTTTTTTCTGTAAATAAATGTAGATTGCCGGTTTGAGGTCATCATACTGATATTTCACATTATTTGCACCTTGAATAATAACCACAGAGCCTCCAATTGTCACAGAATTGTAAATAACAGTCCGGGTATTGAGGAAGAGGGAGAAAAAAAAAAAAAAAAACGTATTGTACAGCAATTATTTTATAGGAGAAGAACTACAATGTGGAGACCACTAGTAATGGGTTTCTCTATACACTTTCAAAATTATGAAGAAGTAGTCATACTCTGTACTGCTCTATATTGCAGAGAAAATGGAAGGTTGAAAAATATACTGGCTCATAAGGTCCTTCTAGCAAAATATATAAAAAGTAATTTGGAAAATAAATAACCATTAAATTAAAAGGGTCAGAGGTCTGTGCGTCCAATGACAATCAACAGGGACGGGAATAATGGAAGTCTGTGGATAATCTTCACAACACGTGACCACATAGCAGCCAATATATTCTTCGGCGTCAAAGTCTGTAAAAATAAACTATAAAAACATAGATATTCATAAATATATAAAAATAAAATCTTCACAGAAGATAAACATGGGCAGTCCGATGATTGGAACGTCCCAAGAAAGTGGTGGGGTTAGTCAATCATCTCTTGACGCCATGAAGACGATTTAATAAAATCGAACTATCGCATGGTTCGTCCTTGTAAACATCATCAATATATATTGGTTTTAGGCACAATTAAGACTTTGAGCAACCTGGAAGGATATCGAAATAGTCTTGGTGTAGATATTTGCACCTCAGTAATCTTAAAGTTCAACAAGACATACACCAATACAGAGTTCAAGTGGCACCTCTTTGCCAAGGATGTAGAGAGAAGGCTCAACAGAGCATGAATATCATGATCCAACTAGGATCTCCATAATGTTGTCCAAGTCGTTTCCTTGACCTTGGGTGAAGGGAACAGTATTACAAGAGGAAGTAAACCTATAGTCTTCTGGAGGATAGTAACGGCCACTAAAAAGTGGCCCAGACGAATTGGCCTCTCTCTCAAACACAGAAGTGTCTATGTCTGAAAAAAAGTCATCCAAAGCGAGATCTTTGAGGTAGCTGGAGCTCATTATTTCAAAGTTGCCAAAGACGGTCTCTGTGGGTCGCTGAGTAGAACCAGTAGAAAGAGTTTTCACTGGTTGGGCTTCAAAATGCTGAACCTTGGGGGGCAAGATGTCCATGGGAACTGGCTCCTCGGGCAACAAAGGTTCTGGGTTGGACTTATTAGAAACTTCCTCTAATGTGGAAGTGTCCATTGCTACTGGAAGTTCTGGTAGGGTCTCCGTACAAGCCGCTGCAATCACCAGTTCCTTTAATAACGCAATGTCCTTGCCATCTGTGGTTGATTCCAAGTTTGGGGAAACCACTCTTCTTTCCTCAGATTCATCCCGAATGGATGAAACTTCTTTTTCTGGAAGCTGAAGAGGGCTTGGGCTGTAGCTAGTGGAGATGCGAAGGCCGGACTCAACTTGGAAGTCGGGATTCTGATTCCCAGACAGCCTGAGAAGATTCTGTGGGGAGCCTTCATCCAAGACATTCTCCAGCTCCTTCAAGATATTAGCAATTGCAGAAGACACCGACAAGTCATCGTCAACACCAGGCACCAAAATGTTATCAAGATCTTCCGGTAATACAGACACGCGAGCCTCCATCATTACACTTGGAGCTTCCTCTGAAAGCCCCATTGCACCACCAGGAGATTGGACACCACCTAAAGGAACCGGACAAGGATCCCGTTGTATCTCTTCCTGGATCACACGGAGAGTGTTTGCTATGAGCACGTAACGTCGAAGACTTGGCTCCACCAACGTTTGGCCGTGGTTAAACTTGACCATGGTTATGTTCAACAAGGACTGGCGGTAGAAAGTGTAGTTCTCTGGCGGCAATCCTTGTTGCTCGTCAACCCAAACATCTTCATCAGGAAGTTTTCTTTTGATGCCTCTGGTATTTGTATCCATCTGAAATTAAAAATAACAATAAATAAATAAACAAACATAGACACACACATATATATATATATATTATTTTTTTTTGGTAATTTTATATTCGAGAAAATCTAAGAGGATAGGAACGATATTAGTGATAAATAAAAAAAATGTGTGTGTATATGTATATATATATATATATATATATATATATATATATATATAGATAGATATATAGATATATATATAAAGTTTAAGATAAAAAAAAAATGTAATAATTGATCCAACACAAACAACTTTAAATAAAGCTAGGCGCATTAGCAGGTTTTAATTTACAATTAGAAAGTAAAAATGTTCTTTTTAATAAATCATTTTAAACAATTGTTAAACAGCTAAAAAAAAAAAAAAAAAAAAAAAAAAAAAAGAAAAGAAAAAAAATATATAAAAAAAAATGGATATTATTGTTCATCCACCATTAATTTTAAATTAAAAATAAAATGGTATATGTAGCTTTTTATATTAATGTGTGAGAAAAAGATTTAATACATTTTAAATGCTAAAAAAAATTAAAATATTACATTAAAAGAATGTATTTAATTATTGAATCAACACAGGAAAAATGTAATTATTTTTTTTATAGGAGGAGAATATATTTCTATGAACATATTTAACTATACATATTTTTTTTCTACGCAATATATCTTTTGGTATCATATTGATATTTATTCCACGCCAGTGAGAGGAACACAAGATGAGGTTGTTTTGTAAAGCGAGTTGTCGCTGTGTGTTTCAGTAGATGGAAGAGATCCTATTACAGGGGGCAGACTCATCCCAATCACCACCCCCCTGCTCCTCATACCACCACCCCCCTCCTCCTCCTCTCAGCTGGGATCCTGAGCCAACAGAGAGACAAGGACGGGCCGGAAAAAAGAGACAAACAACCAGAAGACAACCAAGACCCGGTTACACTAAAAAAGTAGCATTTATAGAGATGTGTATGCATGAAAGGAAAACAAAAATAATAATAATAATAATAAAAATAATAATAAAAATAATAATAAAAATAATAATATAATCTCCTGTATCAAAAGAGCAGATTACACAGGATACATTAGAAGGAACCTTATAAATAAATAATAAGTAATTTACTGTCATGGATACTGGGAAAACATGGAATTTTAATATATATATATATATATATATATATATATATATATATATATATATATATATATATATATATATATATATAGAAATAATTATTCAACACCAGCCAAGAAGTCGGCTTAAATATACAATATTGCCAATAAAAATGTGTGTAATATATATATATATATATATATATACACACACACACACACACTTCGATACACAAGTATTTGTAAATAGATACATTGTAATTAGTGACAATACATATAATTACAGATCTATATTAATGAGAATGACATATAACAGATATAATTAACCCCTCTGGCCCCACATAATCTAATCTGCCCTATAATATACTTATAATAATTCATATACTTACAGTTCAGGGTGCTGCAATTAGTAATAATCTGCTAATTAATCTAATTAATGCCCATCTCTGTGCTGAGCTCCTCTCATCCCAATCTCTTCCCGCCTGTAAATTCAATTCAACAGCCCCATCTATTAAATCCCCTATCCGCGCACTGCATCCTGGGACGTCGTAGTTCCAACTATAATGGCGGCCTATGCACACAAGCAGCTACCGAACTACAATCCCATGATGCAACACGCAAGCGGCACATGCGCAGAACGTTTTTATTGAAAAAATAGCCTTTAAAGCTATATAAATGGCATTTTCGATTATAAAGTTGTAGATTCGATCAAATTATAAAACAATCAGTCATTGAAACACAATATAGGATTATTATAAGTATGCAGTGGGGTAAAACCCACCCACCTACCCTTAAAAGCCCCTCCCCCAACAATATTCATGGAGTCAACCCTTTAAATCAGGAAGGTCAAAATGCATTTAAATATATATAATTGTATTGCATGCATTTAAATAAAATCAGAGTGCACCATAGGAAAAATTGATGATCAGGTTGCAATTTTGCAAATAAATGATAATATGGGTGCATGAGCTGAAGGGGGAGGGGTTGCAGGGGCAGGCAGACCTCATCCCCATATAGGTTTGCAAACTTGCACAAACAAATAGTAGGATTAAATAAAAGCATGCAGGATAATAACATGCATTTGCTATAAAGCTATACAAAAGTTTGCAAAATAGAAAATAGGGTGCTGTTGAGCTGCTCTGGGATAAAGAGCTTGCAATCAGAAAATTGCTATATGTATATTGCAATGATCAGAAGCCTATATTGCAACATGCAATATGTAAATGCAAACTTGCATGCATTTAGTAAAGACCAAGTTACATTTAGCATCTCTTGCATGCATTAAAACGTTGCAAATATTACATAGCAAGTTGCAATTACATGATCTTGCATGCATTTAAGTATTGCATTATGTAGCAAGTTGCAATTAAATGATCTAACATGCATTTAAGTATTGCATTATGTAGCAAGTTGCAATTAAATGATCTGGCATGCATTTAAGTATTGCAATATATTGCAAGATGCAACTTGCTATGTAATACATGCAATTGCTAAAATGCAACATACAGTATATTGCTGTGAGCTGAAATCAACTGTCCTCTCACCCCCAATGCATGCAACTAATATGCAAGATATGAAATGCAAGCCCCCCAACCTGTTCCCCCACTATAATCAGTAATTACCTTAATTGCAAGCTCCTGCTCCTGTGTGGGGGTGACACATCCAGTATTACCAGTACAGAGAAACTCTCCTGGACTCATCCTGTACAGTTAGTCAGGACACACACACAAACATGCCCTACCCCCACCACTGCCCCTGCCTGCTATTGGGTGAGGCTGTGCATGCTGCTGATTGGTCACAGGGGCTGCCTGTTAGGGGGAAACTCCCGCCCCCTGTGATCAGGTGCTGGCTCTGGATCCAGCTAGTCAGGGAAGGAGGAGGGGGGAAGGGGGAGTAGAAAAAGTAGAGAAAGTAGGAGGAGGAAGGCAGTGGAGGGAAGGGAGGAAGAAGGAGGAGAGAGAGGAAGAAGGGGGAGGTGGAGGGGAAAGAGGAAGAGGGAAGGAGGAGAGAGGGGGGAGGAGGAGGGAGAAAGGAAGGGGGAAGGAGAAGGGGAGGGAGAAGGAGAGAAAAGGAGGAGGAGAAGGGAGGAAGAAGGAGAGGGAGAAGAAGGAGAGAAAAGGAGGAGGAGAAGGGAGGAAGAAGGGTAGAGGGAGGGAGGAAGGGGAGAGTGAGGAAGGACCTGGGAGAAGGAGGAGGAGGGAGGGGAGAGAGAGAAGGAGGAGGGGAAAGGAGGAGGAAGGAGTAGTGGGAGGAGGATGGAGGGAGGGGAAGGAAGGCAGAGGGGGGAGGAGGAGGGGGAAGGTGACGAAGGAGGGGAGAGGGAGGACGGAGGAGGGAAAAGGAGGAGGAGAGAGGCTGGAGGGAAGGGGGGAGGTAGAAGGAGGAGGAGGGGGGAGAAGGAGAAGGGAGGAAGGAGGGGGAGGGACAAGGAGGAGGGGGAGGGAAAAGGAGGAGGGAGGAAGGATGGAGGGAAGGAAAAGGAGGGAGGAATGCAGAGGGGGTAAGTGGAGGGAGGGGAGGGAAGTCAGAAGAGGAAGGAGGAGAGGAAGGAAGGAGGAGGATGGGGAGGGAGGAGGGAAAAAGAGGAAGGAGGAGGAAAGAGGAGGAGGGTGGAAGGAGGAGAGAGAAGAGAGGTAGAAAGAGGAGGGGGAAGGAGAAGGAGGGAGGGAAGCAGAGGGGGAAGGGATGTGGAAGGAGGAGAGGGTGGAAGGAGGAGGGAGAGGGGAAATAGAAAGAAGAGGGAGAAGGAGGGGGAGGAAGGAGGATGGAAAAGGAAGAGGAGAGAGGCTGGAGGGAAGGGGGGAGGAAGAAGGGAGGAAGGAGGGGGGAGAAGGGAGGAAGGAGGGGGAGGGAGAAGGAGGAGGGGGGAGGGAGGAAGGATGGAGGGAGGGAAAAGGAGGGGGTAAGTGGAGGGAGGAAGGAGGAGTGGAGAGGGAGAAATTACATATATTAAATATTATAGTGTATACTTATTTATTGATATATATTTATATGTCTTCATATATTTCTTTATATATATTTTTATTTATTTGTATGTATTTATATATTTATTTGCTTTTATGTGTATTATATATATATTTACATATATTTATTTATGTATATATTTAGTTATTTACATTTTTATATATTTATTTATATTTACTTTTATATATTAGTTTATACAGTATTTACTTTTTATATATTTATATAATTAATGTATATTTGTATTTATTTATATATATATATCCCCTTCTGGATCGCTACCTTCTCATGGTGAAGGAGCTTGTTAGTGAAGCTGTGAGCTTTACCATGTAGGGTCACCCAAGATGAGCAGGCCATAGCAGAGAGATCAGAAAAATCACAGTTCACTGGAGAAGGAACTGGCAACCCACTCCAATATCTTTGCTAAGATAACATTATGGATAAACACTAATTATAAGATGTTTTATGAAGATATAATGGATTACAATGTAACTGTTTGTATCACGCTCAGAGCTAGACACGTGGGATCATCGGGAGAGACTGGATTCAGACACGATCTCTATTCAGTTATGTTGAAAACTGGTAGCTAAAGAGCACGCATGAAAATAAACTCTATGGAACAGCAATCCACCCCAATAGGGTAACCCTCCCCCTCATGCTACAAAGAGATGGAATATATATAATGAAGACCCCACACTCAGGTATTTACACCTTTGTGTCTATGATAATGAAACCATTGTATGATTGAGTGTGGTGGGGTCTTCATATGGTAATTAGGGGCAATAGGGTGGAACAGGGGGTAAGCTCTGGGCTCAGCCACCATATTCCCACCACTATTGGCCGCTCTTCGGATCTTTCTGTCAAGACGTCCTGTGCTCGCTCTCACTCTACTCCTACGCCTTCCTGCTCAGGAAATGTCACTTCCTCAGGAACTTGAGAACACTCTGTCCTAAATCTACATCTCCTCTTCAATGCTTAAGAATAGATCTCCTGGGCCAATGTTGGAGATCCATTCCCCATTGCGTTGGCTTGATCCACTGGACTCTACCTCATCTTCTGCCAGTAGATCCTACTATGAGGCCTATTATTTCTTATAAATATGACCAACTCTAGGCCAAGGTAACACATTTAGGAGTCCTCAAAGCTGGACTTCCCATCATACAATGCAACCAACACCTACATTTTTTTTAACAACAACACTAATCCCATATCAAGTTATATAATTGCTCCAACGTCCACAAGGTTTGGTCTTCCCAACATAGTTAACCAGAAGGATCCAAAGACAACACTAATCCCATATGAAGTGGTATATTATTCTTAAAACTCTATGGTATAATTGCTCCAACGTCCAAGAAGTTTGGTCATCCCAACACAGTTGACCAGAGGGATCCAACAACACTAATCCCATATCAAGATGGCTATTATTCCTTAATCTCTATGGTATAATTGCTCCAATACCCATGACGATTGGTCTTCCCAACATAGTTGACCAGAAGGATCCAAAGACAACACTAATCCCATATGAAGTGGTCTATTATTCCTTAAACTCTATGGTATAATTGCTCTAACGTCCAAGAAGTTTGGTCTTCCCAACACAGTTGACCAGAGGGATCCAACAACAACACTAATCCCATATCAAGATGGCTATTATTCCTTAAACTCTATGGTATAATTGCTCCAATGCCCATGACGTTTGGTCTTCCCAACACAGTTGACCCAAAGGATCCAACCACAACAGTAATCTCATATCATTTTCACCCTGTTGTCTATCGCTCATTAAAATTTGGTGGGCCTCAACAGTGGATTTTCTATCGTACAGTTGCACCACATCCATGAATCGTGGTCATCACAAAGTCCAGAAGGGCTCAACCGCAAGAAAAATTCCTGATCCCTTTTTAGGACTTCTATCAAACACAAATAAGGTTTTATCTTCCTAATGAGGGTCAAATCATCCAACAACAAAGCCAGCTCAAGATCCATTTCATCATGGTGTCCATCAATTCTTACAATCTAATGTATAATTGCACCAACGTAGATGACGTTTGGTCTTCCCAACACAGTTGACCAGTGAGATCCAACAAAAGTACTAATCCTATATCAATTTCATCCAGTCATCTATCACTCGTTAAAATTTGGATGAAAGGTGGAGATATCTTTAAAGAATGGTCTGAAAAATGATTGGCCGATGATATAGAATTATTATTATGCCCTATACTTTTTTACCATGGCCAGTCGAAGTCCAGAATGAGAAGCCACCATTGGTTTCTCACCACCCTTCCTTGTGGGCAAGAACCTACTGTTATGTGCACCAAAATGGTAATAGGACAACAATCTATGGGGCGATTGAATATGAGAAACTGGAATGGAGATACATCACGCCCTATACACCATCGTTGGGCCTTTAGGAAGAGGTCCACATGGTCAGAATGGACCCTGGCGCCCAACAACCTACTGGGCGATTGAATATGAGAAACTGGAATGGAGATACATCACGCCCTATACACCATCGTTGGGCCTTTAGGAAAAGGTCCACATGGTCAGAATGGACCCTGGCACCCTACAACCTACTGGGCGATTGAATATGAGAAACTGGAATGGAGATACATCACAACCTATACACCATCGTTGGGCCTTTAGGAAGAGGTCCACATGGTCAGAATGGACCCTGGCACCCAACAACCTACTGGGCGATTGAATATGAGAAACTGGAATGGAGATACATCACAACCTATACACCATCGTTGGGCCTTTAGGAAGAGGTCCACATGGTCAGAATGGACCCTGGCGCCCAACAACCTACTGGGTACATTGAATCATGGTGGGTGTAGCACATACACATTAACATACCTGGTAATTGAAATGGTCACGGCTCTCAACCTCCAACCACTTGCTACAATCACTCTGAGCATGTGTGACTCTACCATAAAGAAAAGCAAAAAATTCACAGACACACAATACAAATTCAGTGTAAGTTTTTTTGTAGGAAAATGCAATTTTTTTTTTAACAAATAATTAATACATTTCTTGTTAGTGTTTATCTAAATGAGGGGAGTTATCCGAGGGACTTCTGGAGACACCTCATTGTGTTATCTCCAGTGAGATAGCAACAAAGAGGACAATATAAGAGGACAATGGGAGAGGACAATGGTTGATTAGTGACAGTTAACATCTCTTGGTCTTTTGATTACCGAGATATTGTGATGTCTCTTCAGGAGAAGGTCATCACATTATCATACAATGAGAGAGAGTCTGACCAGGAGATCTCAACAGTTGATTCAGTTTCTTTCCTTGCTAATATCTCCCACCATTTTTCAGTTCTCATAGTCTCTCTCACCTCTTGTGGTCACTCTCTTCCCTTATCCTGGTGTCTGTCTATCTCCTCTTTGGTGGTCTCTATATTTTAGTCCATCATCCAGTCCCTCACTGTCTCCTGATCTGATTCTTTCTCTCTTGACCTCTCATTTCATCAAGTCCAGTTCTATTACACCTTCAATTTGGTTCTTGACCAAAGCCCAGTATGGAGGTCTCAGAAGATCCCCACCCCACAAGACGGAGAGGTATCAGGACTTCTGTAGACCTTGTATGGTTAGGAAGAATGTGAGGAGCTGTCTGAGAACATAAGTAGACCCTGACCATCTTCTGACAATGGCTCTCTCCAAACCTCACAGGTCTCTTCTTCACTTGGTCATATGATGTATAGCTATGCTCTGGCAACCAAAGGGTTAAACAAACACCCACACATTCTCTCAGCCGCCTGACAAAACAAACTTGAAATTCTGGTTCTACCATCTCAGGCTCCACCCACCACCAGCCAGCCAATCACAGATGTTTACTCTGAAACTACAGAGTAGTTTCTCTATAACTTTTCCTATTGCTCCATATAACTTCTCCCTATATATCCTACTGCTCCATATAACCTCTCCCTGTAACTCCTCCCATTGCTCCATATAACCTCTACGTATAACTCCTTCCATTACTCCATATAACCTCACCCTATAACTCCCCATCAAATCCTCACAGTGCACACCCCATCATACCTTATAATAATAGTGTATAATAATACTTCAAACACATATTTTTATTGTCACAGTTGTGTCGGTTGCCCTGCCCCCCATTTCAATACCCAGCATGCAACACTTCCTGGAATTTCAGAACTGGAAGGGGCGGGGCTTATACAGAAGCTCAGGAATGCAAGTTTAGACAAAATGGCGGATGCTACTAGACACCATTGGAGATGTTGATATTTATATTCACATTGGGCTATTACAGGGTAGAGTGGTATTAATGGGCGGAGTAGTCATGGGATAAGGTGACGCTCTTTCCATCGTACTCGGACGTGGTCAGGCAACGAAGGAAGAAGTTGCTTAAATCGGGAGCGGAGATGACGTTCCCACCTCGGGATCCAACGGTGACGGTGTATTTACCGGTTAGGGGCTTGTCACCTAAATTAAGAGAGTGTTGTTAATTGGTGGAGTAGAGTACAGGCTGGATCTAGTTTGGACCATTTCTGGTTCTGGATTGTGGGTGACCATCTGGGAGTAGTCTAGAACCACCAAGGGAGCAACTTCAACCATGGTCAACTAGAGATATAGTTAGATGATGGGATTCTAGACCTCTTAGGATAGAGACCCACTGGTTTAATATTTCCGACATGACATCGGTCTCTCATCTTAATGTCCACAAGCACCGTCTCATATAGAGCACCTACTTCTTGACCTTCATCCTTCTAATTATCCACAAGCACCTTCTCACATACAGCATCTACATCTTGACCTCTATCCTTCTCAATGTCAACAACCTTCACATACCGCACCCACCTCTTGATCTCCATCCTTCTCATTGACCACGAAGGACCTCCTCACATACATCATGACCTTCATCCATGTCAATATCCACCAAGCACCTTCTCACACACGGTACCTACTTCTGTTGCACTCAAAATGTTTCAACCAGTAAATATATATGAGAAGGTCCCACACCCACCTGCAATGTGTGGAGGTAGCACCGCCACGTAATCCAGGCCAGAGTCCTTCAGAACTTGGTGCATTCTGATGTGGTCTTCCGTAACGGGCAACAGACGGGGAGGAACCTTAGCTATGTCCCACAGGAGGAAGGCTGAATAGATAGAGAACGTTAGCAAGTCTATTGAAGGCAAATAACAGGGTTTAGAGGGGACTATGGGACATGGAGTCCGTCCCTTCTCCAGAAGGGTGACACAGACAAGAGGGAGTTATGTGACATGGACAATGTCCTCTTGCTATACTCACATGACATACATCCTACCACTTTGCGAATCCCATGTTCTTTCATTGCTTCTACAATATTGTTTGTGCCTTGGGACATCATGGTGGTCGGACCTAAAAAATAAGTGTAGGCATGTGGTCAGTGGGAGGTGATACTTTGCAACGTCCTAATATTTCATTTTTAGACAAATAATTCTCAAATGTATGTATAATAATGGCTAACATCCTCTTATGGTCACACTTTGGTGAATACAGCCCATTCTCATGTAGTAGGGGTTAACAGCAAAGTATTTTGGGTGCCTTCATCATTAGAAACGTCCACTGCAACATATTGGGCTTCTGATATCACTCGGTCTAGTTTATATTTAGGTAGAAACATCTAGAGAGATCCGGAATATTCGCTACATGGATGTGGCTCCATCTAGTGTTCATATGTAGTCAATGACACAACTAGCTACTGATATTTAACCCGTCCCCAACCTGTTAACTAAACAGTACTACTAAGAGTGATCTAACAACACCGGTTGATTGGTGGACATTGACCACTCTTGGTGGATGCCATTAGGATCTTGGAATCTCAAACAGAAGAGTTGTCATGACCATGGTTTCATAGCACTTGAAAGAGTTGAGTTGGTCATCTCTATGTAGAGAGTGGAATCAAGAAAGTTGGACATGTTCTTGTTACTGTTGACAATACGGTCAAGTACTGATGGGGCCTTATATGGGACATCTATGGAGTTATATACAAGAGAATGCAGATTGGGTTCCACCAAGTAAACAGTTGATACGAAACACAAGTTTAATTGTTTTCCCCATTGAGGAACCACCATTCCTCGGTGTATGGTCAGTTAGGTTGGCCCTCTCTATGTAGAGAGTTGTATTGAGAAATTTGGACATGTTCTTGACATACTATTGAGTTCTTTCCAGTTTTGGTACGGTTGACAGTAAGGTCAAGTAAGGTGGATCCTTCTATATGGAGAGGATGCAGATTGGGTTTCACCAAGTCAACAGTTGATAGGAACCACAAGTTTAATTGCGTTCCTCCCAGAGGAACCAGCATCCAAAACAAGAAAACCATAAATAATTTAGAAGACTATTGGACACTTGGATATGGCTCCATCTAGTGTCTATATGCATTCACTGTCCCCAACTGGCTGACATTGAACCAATTTACAACATGTATACTAAACAGAACTACCATCAACGATCTGACAACACTGGTCTATTCCACCAATTCAACAACTGATAGGAAACATGAGTTTAATTGCATTCCCCTCCGAGGAACCACCATCCTTCCGTGTATGGTCAGTTGGGTTGGTCATCTCCATGAAGAAAGTTGGACATGTTCTTGACATACTAAAGAGCTTGTTTCAGTTTTAGTACTGATGACAATAAGGTCAAGTAATGATGAGGCATCTATGGAGTGAACAAGTTTATTTGCGTTCCACTCAGAGGAACCACCATCAAAACCAAGTAGACCATAAATAATCTAAACGTGTCCAGCTACAGTCCTCAGTTTGGACGTTGGTATCTCTTGGCTTGGCTGTAGTTTTCTCCTTTAGATAGTTTAACTATGGGACCAGCCTGGTGTTGGATCTACAGGTGTCTACAAGAACCAGAAGATGAATACTAAAACAGTAGAGCCTATAATTAAAACAGTCATATCTTGACTAATGTACGTTCATGAGAAGATCTTCAGAACAAATGTTGATGACTCCCTTACAACTAGCTTTCTCGAGTAAGTAATTTACCTGGCCTTAGGACCACTTTAGATGTTCCACTCACGTCTCCAATTTTATAGGTCTTTATAGCTTTTGACCATCTGCGCTAGACCTTACCAAAAATGATGTACCAACTTCAAGGATTTTTACTCCTGGATAGTATTCCAAGATATTAGAAAGAAATCCACAAAATGTCAACTTACCAAGGTCAGTCCGTGTCCCAAGAACAATGATAATGGCGTCTTGACCTTCCACCGCCTTGGAGACATCACTTTTGTTGAGTACATCTCCCACCACGACCTTAGTTGGTTTGACGCTGGCAGGAAGTCGGGCCGGATCCCTCACCAACACCGTCACGTTGTATCCTAGAACCAACAAGACAGACTATGAGTCAACTAGTCAACAATGTCAACATCGTTACCAGTGGACAATATCTTCGTTGTTGACTTCCGGCCAATGGGATTTTAGTTTTCTGGATTAACCAACCCATTTTTACTAATGACATTAGCCATTTTATTCCACTTGATGGATTGTCCATCTCCAGTTGAGCATCTACATTGATAGTGTTGCCGGTTTCTCAGTAGCCTCCATCTTGTCTAAACATGCCCCCCCCCCCCCCAACCCATTCCGTATCTAACCATGTTCTACCTGGTCCCCCTTGTATATAGAGGTCGAGAGATTGGTTTTTGAAAGTGAAGATTGGCAGGAGTTCTAGAATGGAGGCTTGGACAAGATGGTAGGAGGAAAGCGGACAACAATTTAACTTCAAAGTGAAGCCACAGCATTCTCATGGGCCAGTAAGGTCTTCTTAGGGTTAATGATTAGTAAGCAGCGCTGTAAGGCAGCCAGAGACATGAGGTTATCTCTTATCAGAGCTCAGCCCAGGGAGCGTGAGTCAGCAAACACTACTAGCTCAGGGATAGTTTACCCGTTATATGCTGAGTTTGCTCCCATGATACCCCTATTTTGTACTCGGACTATAATATTAGAATGTAAGCTCTTGGGGCAGGGTCTCATTATACCACTAGATTTTAAGCTCCTTATTGCAATATTTCTAGTTTTACCACTAAAATATAAGTTCTTGTGTCCCATTATGCGAATAGATTGCAAGCTCATTGGTGCAGGGTCTTATTATACCATTAGATTGTAAGCTCTTGGATCGAAGTCTCCCATTACACCAATAAGATTATAAGCTCTTGTGTCCCATTATACCATTAGATTGCAAGTTCCTTGGTGCAGGCTCTCTCATTATAGCACTAGATTGCAAGCTCTTGGGGTATGGTCACCAATTATATTATACCACTAGATTGTAAGCTCCTGTGACAGTGTCTCATTATACCACTAGATTTCAAGCTCTTGGGACAATTTATCTGCTTCTACAGCTTGTTCTTGGTGAAGGGTCTCCCATTATACCACTAGATTGTATGCTCCTGGGACAAGGTCTCCCATTATACCACTAGATTGTATGCTCTTGGGCCGCTGTGTTCCATTATATCACTAGATTGTAAGCTCTTGGGGCTTGGTCTCATTATACCACCAGATTGGAAGCTCCTTGTGGCAGAGTCTCTAATTATAACACCAGATTGCAAGCTCTTGTGGTAGGGTCTCCATTTACAGTATACCACTAGATTGGGGACAGGGTCTATCATTACACCACTAGATTGTAAGCTCTTGGACCGATGTTTGCCATTATACCACTAGAATGCAAGCTCCTTGGTGCAAGGTCTTCCATTATACCACTAGATTGTAAGCTCTTGGACCGATGTTTGCCATTATACCACTAGAATGCAAGCTCCTTGGTGCAAGGTCTCCCATTATACCACTAGATTGTAAGCTCTTGGACCGATGTTTGCCATTATACCACTAGAATGCAAGCTCCTTGGTGCAAGGTCTTCCATTATACCACTAGATTGTAAGCTCTTGTTGCAGTGTCTCCCATTATACCACTAGATTGCAAGCTCCTGTTGCAGTGTCTCCCATTATACCACTAGATTGCAAGCTCTTGGGACTATTTACCTGCTTCCACAGCTTGTGCCAACGTCACCAAACCCGTCATCCCAGTGGATCCAAACAGTGCAATATTTTTGAGTGCCATGTTGTCCCCTTCTCTCTCTTTCTGTCTCTCTTGTATTTATTTTCCCTCTTACACAAACCCTTAGTCTGTCTCCACCCCCAACAGGGGCGTACTCTCAGAGCGACCCGTCTCTTTAACCCTCTCATGGCCAGCCTCTCTAAAATATTTTCCTAATGGAAATAAATAAGAAATAATAGCAGAAGAAGAAACTGGCAACCCACTCCAAGAAAACCTTATGGATTAACACAACCAGACCCACGATATGCCTGGCATGCTGCGTCCATAGGGTAGCGGAGAGTCGGACACAACTGAACGATGAAACAACATATATATATATATAATATTTTTATACTGATTGGTCACACTGACGTTAGTTTGTTACAAACATGTGAAGCTTTTCCCCAACATTACAGAGGCCTATGAACCGTATAGTGCAATGTGTTGCAGGTGACTCTGGCTGGGGAAGGGTTAAGGGATTGTAAGGGAGTGTAAAACACACCCCCTATCCACAGATCAGTGATATCACACGCACACACACACGCGTGTTATCATAGACTGGAGACACAAGATAAAGGAGACATGTTAATTAACAATATTATATATACTGTATATATATATATATATATAAAACAAAACTATTACCGTATATATAGAGTTAATTTATAACTTTATATTTTTTTTTTACAATACATCTTTATATTTATTATTAAATTGATATTTATTCATTAAAAAAAACATATATAAGATATACTGAAATTAACAAAAAATGGACCTTTCCTGTTTTATGCTAGCATACGTGCACGCGCGCCGCACTTGAAGCCTCCTGTTGTCTGGCGCGCTCGCGCCCCAATGTACTCCGTAAGCCCCTAACCCCCTACACTCCTTGCCGGGCCTAACCCCCTACAGAAGTTAGCTGGCCTAACCCTAAACCAAACCCCCTACACGCCTTGCCGGCCCTAACCCTAAGCCCCAAACCCCCTACACCCCTTTGCCAGCCCTAATCGTAAGCCCATAACCCCCTACACCCCTTGCCGGGCCTGACCCTAACTTCCTACAGCAGATAGCAGGCCTAACCCTAACCCCCTACACCCCGTGCCGGCCCTAACCCTAACCCCCTACACCCCTTGCCGGCCCTAACCCTAAGCCCCTACACCCCTTGCCGGCCCTAATCGTAAGCCCCTAACCCCCTACACCCCCTTGCCGGGCCTGACCCTAACCCCCTACAGCAGATAGCGGGCCTAACCCTAAACCTAACCCCTTAACCATAACCACCTACACCTCTTGCCAGCCCTAACCCTCTACACCCCTTGCCGGCCCTAACTCTAAGCCCCTAACCCCCTACACCCCTTGTCGGGCCTAACCCTACCCCCCTACAGCAGTTAGAGGGCCTAACCCTAAACCTAACCCTTTAACCCTAACCCCCTACACCTCTTTCCTGCCCTAACCCTCTACACCCCTTGGCGGCCCTAACCCTAACCATCTTAGCCTAACCCTAACCCCCTAAAACAAAGCCCCTACACCCCTTCCTGACCCTAACCTTGTAAACCTCACCCCTAATTATTTTGCCCTTAATTTCACTTTTTTTTAAGTAAAACTGTCATTAAAACCTGAATACCCGCCTCTGGAAGCTTATTTTATTTGTTTACATTGTGTAGGTTCAAAAAATTAGAATATTAAGTTATATTTCTGCACTAAAAGGGTTAAAATAGGAAGAAATTAATGCGCATGCGCATCAGTCGCATTCCTTAACCAATATGGCGAAGTGTTAAATGACACAAAAAAGTGCGCATGCGTAGGAGTGGATGTCTCGGACACTATAAAACGCATGCGCGGTTGCCTTACCTTCGCTGTCACATCTCCAACCGTGTCATCTGCGCCCTTTCTCCTGCTAATACGCATGCGCACCATCTTACTCACTAGTGGCCACTAGTGGTGATTATGAGAATTTCGCTTGCTTCTACGCATGCGCAGCCGGCTGGTCCTGGGATGCTTACTGAAAGCAATTTTTGGTGCATCTTATAATTTATTGTTGTTTTATTTAACTTTGTAAATATTCATTGCTGTTTTTTGCAGATGCATCTGTGAGATTGCAGCAGGTAAGAGGGTTTGCATGTAACAGGGGTGTGTAGACAGTGAAATTAGTGCATAATGCAGGGTGTACTGCAGTAATGTCCTTATAGAGGGGTGGGACTGACAATGCAAGGCCTGTGCATCCTATAATAGAAAGGGATCATGCAAAGTGTGCATCATATAATAGAAAGGGATCATGCAAACTATGCATCAAATAATATAGAGAGATATTGCAAATTGTGCATCATATAATAACATATATAATGCAAGGCCTGTGCATCCTGTAATATAAAGGGATAATGCAAACTGTGCATCATATAATAGAAAGGAATAATGCAAATTGTGCATGGTATAATAATATATAATGCAAACTGTACATCATAATATAAATGAATAATGCAAACTGTACATCATATAATATATAGAGATAATGCAAACTGTGCCCCATATAATATATAGAGATAATGCAAACTGTGCCCCATATAATATATAGAGATAATGCAAACTGTGTCCCATATAATATATAGAGATAATGCAAACTGTGCCCCATATAATATATAGAGATAATGCAAACTGTGCACCATATAATATATAGAGATAATGCAAACTGTGCCCCATATAATATATAGAGATAATGCAAACTGTGCCCATATAATATATAGAGATAATGCAAACTGTGTCCCATATAATATATAGAGATAATGCAAACTGTGCCCCATATAATATATAGAGATAATGCAAACTGTGCATCATATAATATATAGAGATAATGCAAACTGTGCCCCATATAATATATAGAGATAATGCAAACTGTGCCCATATAATATATAGAGATAATGCAAACTGTGTCCTCATATAATATATAGAGATAATGCAAACTGTGCACCATATAATATATAGAGATAATGCAAACTGTGTCTCATATAATATATAGAGATAATGCAAACTGTGCTCCATATAATATATAGAGATAATGCAAACTGTGTCTCATATAATATATAGAGATAATGCAAACTGTGCTCCATATAATATATAGAGATAATGCAAACTGTGCTCCATATAATATATAGAGATAATGCAAACTGTGCTCCATATAATATATAGAGATAATGCAAACTGTGCCCCATATAATATATAGAGATAATGCAAACTGTGCCCCATATAATAGAGATAATGCAAACTGTGCACCATATAATATATAGAGATAATGCAAACTGTGTCCCATATAATATATAGAGATAATGCAAACTGTGTCCCATATAATATATAGAGATAATGCAAACTGTGCACCATATAATATATAGAGATAATGCAAACTGCGCCCCATATAATATATAGAGATAATGCAAACTGTGCCCCATATAATATATAGAGATAATGCAAACTGTGCCCCATATAATATATAGAGATAATGCAAACTGTGCCCCATATAATATATAGAGATAATGCAAACTGTGCTCCATATAATATATAGAGATAATGCAAACTGTGCATCATATAATATATAGAGATAATGCAAACTGTGCCCCATATAATATATAGAGATAATGCATACTGTGCCCCATATAATATATAGAGATAATGCAAACTGTGCACCATATAATATATAGAGATAATGCAAACTGTGCCCCATATAATATATAGAGATAATGCAAACTGTGCCCCATATAATATATAGAGATAATGCAAACTGTGCCCCATAAAATATATAGAGATAATGCAAACTGTGCCCCATATAATATATAGAGATAATGCAAACTGTGCCCCATATAATATATAGAGATAATGCAAACTGTGTCCCATATAATATATAGAGATAATGCAAACTGTGCATCATATAGTATATAGAGATAATGCAAACTGTGCTCCATATAATATATAGAGATAATGCAAACTGTGCTCCATATAATATATAGAGATAATGCAAACTGTGCCCCATATAATATATAGAGATAATGCAAACTGTGCCCCATATAATATATAGAGATAATGCAAACGTGCTCCATATAATATATAGAGATAATGCAAACTGTGCCCATATAATATATAGAGATAATGCAAACTGTGCTCCATATAATATATAGAGATAATGCAAACTGTGCTCCATATAATATATAGAGATAATGCAAACTGTGTCCCATATAATATATAGAGATAATGCAAACTGTGCTCCATATAATATATAGAGATAATGCAAACTGTGTCCCATATAATATATAGAGATAATGCAAACTGTGCTCCATATAATATATAGAGATAATGCAAACTGTGCTCCATATAATATATAGAGATAATGCAAACTGTGCCCCATATAATATATAGAGATAATGCAAACTGTGCTCCATATAATATATAGAGATAATGCAAACTGTGCCCCATATAATATATAGAGATAATGCAAACTGTGCCCCCATATAATATATAGAGATAATGCAAACTGTGCCCATATAATATATAGAGATAATGCAAACTGTGCCCCATATAATATATAGATATAATGCAAACTGTGCCCATATAATATATAGAGATAATGCAAACTGTGCTCCATATAATATATAGAGATAATGCAAACTGTGCTCCATATAATATATAGAGATAATGCAAACTGTGCTCCATATAATATATAGATATAATGCAAACTGTGCCCATATAATATATAGAGATAATGCATACTGTGCCCCATATAATATATAGATATAATGCAAACTGTGCCCATATAATATATAGAGATAATGCAAACTGTGCTCCATATAATATATAGAGATAATGCAAACTGTGTCCCATATAATATATAGAGATAATGCAAACTGTGCATCATATAATATATAGAGATAATGCAAACTGTGCCCCATATAATATATAGAGATAATGCAAACTGTGTCCCCATATAATATATAGAGATAATGCAAACTGTACCCCATATAATATATAGAGATAATGCAAACTGTGCCCCATATAATATATAGAGATAATGCAAACTGTGTCCCATATAATATATAGAGATAATGCAAACTGTGCTCCATATAATATATAGAGATAATGCAAACTGTGCCCCATATAATATATAGAGATAATGCAAACTGTGCTCCATATAATATATAGAGATCATGCAAACTGTGCTCCATATAATATATAGAGATAATGCAAACTGTGCCCCATATAATATATAGAGATAATGCAAACTGTGCCTCATATAATATATAGAGATAATGCAACTGTGCCCCATATAATATATAGAGATAATGCAAACTGTGCCCATATAATATATACAGATAATGCAAACTGTGCCCCATATAATATATTAGAGATAATGCAAACTGTGCCTCATATAAATATATAGAGATAATGCAAACTGTGCCCATATAATATATAGAGATAATGCAAACTGTGCCCCATATAATATATAGAGATATGCAAACTGTGCCTCATATAATATATAGAGATAATGCAAACGTGTGTCCCCATATAATATATAGAGATAATGCAAACTGTGCTCCATATAATATATAGAGATAATGCAAACTGGTGCATCATATTAATATATAGAGATAATGCAAACTGTGCTCCATATGAATATATAGAGATAGCAACTGGGCTATAGGATACGGTGCCCTCATATAATATATAGAGGGATAATGCAAACTGTGCTCCATATAATAATAGAGATAATGCAAACTGTGCCCCATATAATATATAGAGATAATGCAAACTGTGTCCCATATAATATATAGAGATAATGCAACTGTGCTCCATATAATATATAACTGTGCCCCATATAATATATAGAGATAATGCAAACTGTGCCCCATATAATATATAGAGATAATGCATACTGTGCTCCATATAATATATAACTGTGCCCCATATAATATATAGAGATAATGCAAAACTGTGCCTCATATAATATAAGCGATAATGGCAATACTGTGCTCCATATAATATAGTAAGAGAGAATGCACAACTGTAGCCCCATTATAAAGTATATAGAGATAATGCAAACTGATGCCCCATATACATATATAGAGATAATGCAAACTGTGCATCATATAATATATAGAGATAATGCATAACTGTGCCACCATATAATATATAGATGATAAATGCATAAATGTGCTCCCTTAATAATATATACCAGATAATTGCAAACTGTGCCCCATATAATATATACAGATAATGCAAACTGTGCCCCATATAATATATAGAGATAATGCAAACTGTGCCCATATAATATATAGAGATAATGCAAACTGTGCCCCATATAATATATAGAGATAATGCAAACTGTGCCCCATATAATATATAGAGATAATGCAAACTGTGTCCCATATAATATATAGAGATAATGCAAACTGTGCTCCATATAATATATAGAGATAATGCAAACTGTGCTCCCATATAATATATAGAGATAATGCAAACTGTGCTCCATATAATATATAGAGATAATGCAAACTGTGCTCCATATAATATATAGAGATAATGCAAACTGTGCCCCATATAATATATACAGATAATGCAAACTGTGCCCCATATAATATATACAGATAATGCAAACTGTGCCCATATAATATATAGAGATAATGCAAACTGTGCTCCATATAATATATAGAGATAATGCAAACTGTGCCCCATATAATATATAGAGATAATGCAAACTGTGCTCCATATAATATATAGAGATAATGCAAACTGTGCTCCATATAATATATAGAGATAATGCAAACTGTGCCCATATAATATATAGAGATAATGCAAACTGTGCTCCATATAATATATAGAAATAATGCAAACTGTGCCCCCATATAATATATAGAGATAATGCAAACTGTGCCATTAATATATAGAGATAATGCAAACTGTCCTCATATAATATATGAGATAATGCAAACTGTGCTCCATATAATATATAGAGATAATGCAAACTGTGCCCATATAATATATAGAGATAATGCAAACTGTGCCCCATATAATATATAGAGATAATGCAAACTGTGCCCCATATAATATATAGAGATAATGCAAACTGTGTCCCATATAATATATAGAGATAATGCAAACTGTGCCCCATATAATATATAGAGATAATGCAAACTGTGCTCCATATAATATATAGAGATAATGCAAACTGTGTCCATATAATATATAGAGATAATGCAAACTGTGTCCCATATAATATATAGAGATAATGCAAACTGTGCCCCATATAATATATAGAGATAATGCAAACTGTGTCCATATAATATATAGAGATAATGCAAACTGTGCCCCATATAATATATATAGAGATAATGCAAACTGTGCATCATATAATATATAGAGATAATGCAAACTGTGCCCCATATAATATATAGAGATAATGCAAACTGTGCCCATATAATATATAGAGATAATGCAAACTGTGCCCATATAATATATAGAGATAATGCAAACTGTGCCCCATATAATATATAGAGATAATGCAAACTGTGTCCCATATAATATATAGAGATAATGCAAACTGTGCATCATATAATATATAGAGATAATGCAAACTGTGCCCCATATAATATATAGAGATAATGCAAACTGTGTCCCATATAATATATAGAGATAATGCAAACTGTGCATCATATAATATATAGAGATAATGCAAACTGTGCCCCATATAATATATAGAGATAATGCAAACTGTGTCCCATATAATATATAGAGATAATGCAAACTGTGCTCCATATAATATATAGAGATAATGCAAACTGTGCTCCATATAATATATAGAGATAATGCAAACTGTGCCCCATATAATATATAGAGATAATGCAAACTGTGCCCCATATAATATATAGAGATAATGCAAACTGTGCATCACATAATATATAGAGATAATGCAAACTGTGCCCCATATAATATATAGAGATAATGCAAACTGTGCCCCATATAATATATAGAGATAATGCAAACTGTGCCCCATATAATATATAGATAATGCAAACTGTGCCCATATAATATATAGAGATAATGCAAACTGTGCCCTTAATAATATATAGAGATAATGCAAACTGTGCTCCATATAATATATAGAGATAATGCAAACTGTGCCCATATAATATATAGAGATAATGCAAACTGTGCCCCATATATATATAGAGATAATGCAAACTGTGCCCATATATATAGAGATAATGCAAACTGTGCCCATATATATAGAGATAATGCAAACTGTGCCCCATATAATATATAGAGATAATGCAAACTGTGCTCCATATAATATATAGAGATAATGCAAACTGTGCCCATATAATATATAGAGATAATGCAAACTGTGCCCCATATAATATATAGAGATAATGCAAACTGTGCCCATATAATATATAGAGATAATGCAAACTGTGCCCCATATAATATATAGAGATAATGCAAACTGTGCCCCATATAATATATAGAGATAATGCAACTGTGCTCCATATAATATATAGAGATAATGCAAACTGTGCCCCATATAATATATAGAGATAATGCAAACTGTGCCCATATAATATATAGAGATAAAAAACTGTGCCCATATAATATATAGAGATAATGCAAACTGTGCTCCATATAATATATAGAGATAATGCAAACTGTGTCCATATAATATATAGAGATAATGCAAACTGTGTCCATATAATATATAGAGATAATGCATACTGTGTCCATATAATATATAGAGATAATGCAAACTGTGCTCCATATAATATATAGAGATAATGCAAACTGTGCCCATATAATATATAGAGATAATGCAAACTGTGCCCATATAATATATAGAGATAATGCAAATCTGTCCCATATAATATATAGAGATAATGCAAACTGTGCCCATATAATATATAGAGATAATGCAAACTGTGCTCATATAATATATAGAGATAATGCAAACTGTGCACCATATAATATATAGAGATAATGCAAACTGTGCATCATATAATATATAGAGATAATGCAAACTGTGCCCATATAATATATAGAGATAATGCAAACTGTGCTCATTAATATATAGAGATAATGCAAACTGTGCTCCATATAATATATAGAGATAATGCAAACTGTGCCCCATATAATATATAGAGATAATGCAAACTGTGCTCCATAAATATATAGAGATAATGCAAACTGTGCTCATATAATATATAGAGATAATGCAAACTGTGCTCCATATAATATATAGAGATAATGCAAACTGTGCCCATATAATATATAGAGATAATGCAAACTGTGCTCCATATAATATATAGAGATAATGCAAACTGTGCTCCATATAATATATAGAGATAATGCAAACTGTGCCCCATATAATATATAGAGATAATGCAAACTGTGCCCATATAATATATAGAGATAATGCAAACTGTGCCCATATAATATATAGAGATAATGCAAACTGTGCTCCATATAATATATAGAGATAATGCAAACTGTGCCTCATATAATATATAGAGATAATGCAAACTGTGCTCCATATAATATATAGAGATAATGCAAACTGTGCATCATATAATATATAGAGATAATGCAAACTGTGCATCATATAATATATAGAGATAATGCAAACTGTGTCCCATATAATATATAGAGATAATGCAAACTGTGCCCCATATAATTATAGAGATAATGCAAACTGTGCCCCATATATATAGAGATAATGCAAACTGTGCTCCATATAATATATAGAGATAATGCAAACTGTGCCCCATATAATATATAGAGATAATGCAAACTGTGCTCCATATAATATATAGAGATAATGCAAACTGTGCCCCATATAATATATAGAGATAATGCAAACTGTGCCCCATATAATATATAGAGATAATGCAAACTGTGCCCCATATAATATATAGAGATAATGCAAACTGTGCTCCATATAATATAGAGATAATGCAAACTGTGCCCATATAATATATAGAGATAATGCAAACTGTGCCCATATAATATATAGAGATAATGCAAACTGTGCTCCATATAATATATAGAGATAATGCAAACTGTGCTCCATATAATATATAGAGATAATGCAAACTGTGCCCCATATAATATATAGAGATAATGCAAACTGTGCCCATATAATATATAGAGATAATGCAAACTGTGCTCCATATAATATATAGAGATAATGCAAACTGTGCCCCATATAATATATAGAGATAATGCAAACTGTGCTCCATATAATATATAGAGATAATGCAAACTGTGCCCCATATAATATATAGAGATAATGCAAACTGTGCCCATAATATATAGAGATAATGCAAACTGTGCCCATAATATATAGAGATAATGCAAACTGTGCTCCATATAATATATAGAGATAATGCAAACTGTGCATCATATAATATATAGAGATAATGCAAACTGTGCCATATAATATATAGAGATAATGCAAACTGTGCTCCATAATATATAGAGATAATGCAAACTGTGCTCCATATAATATATAGAGATAATGCAAACTGTGCCCATATAATATATAGAGATAATGCAAACTGTGCCCCAATAATATATAGAGATAATGCAAACTGTGTCCCATATAATATATAGAGATAATGCAAACTGTGCCCCATAATATATAGAGATAATGCAAACTGTCCCATATAATATATAGAGATAATGCAAACTGTGCCCATATATATATAGAGATAATGCAAACTGTGCCCCATATAATATATAGAGATAATGCAAACTGTGCATCATATAATATATAGAGATAATGCAAACTGTGCCCATATAATATATAGAGATAATGCAAACTGTGCCCATATAATATATAGAGATAATGCAAACTGTGCATCATATAATATATAGAGATAATGCAAACTGTGCCATATAATATATGAGATAATGCAAACTGTGCATCATATAATATATAGAGATAATGCAAACTGTGCATCATATAATATATAGAGATAATGCAAACTGTGCCATATAATATATAGAGATAATGCAAACTGTGCATCATATAATATATAGAGATAATGCAAACTGTGCTCATATAATATATAGAGATAATGCAAACTGTGCCTCATAAATATATAGAGATAATGCAAACTGTGCCCCATATAATATATAGAGATAATGCAAACTGTGCCCATATAATATATAGAGATAATGCAAACTGTGCCTCATATAATATATAGAGATAATGCAAACTGTGCCCCATATAATATATAGAGATAATGCAAACTGTGTCCCATATAATATATAGAGATAATGCAAACTGTGCTCCATATAATATATAGAGATAATGCAAACTGTGCTCCATATAATATATGAGAAATGCAAACTGTGTCCCATATAATATATAGAGATAATGCAAACTGTGCCCATATAATATATAGAGATAATGCAAACTGTGCTCCATATAATTATAGAGATAATGCAAACTGTGCTCATATAATATATAGAGATAATGCAAACTGTGCCCCATATAATATATAGAGATAATGCAAACTGTGCCCATAAATATATAGAGATAATGCAAACTGTGCTCCATATAATATATAGAGATAATGCAAACTGTGCTCCATATAATATATAGAGATAATGCAAACTGTGTCCCATATAATATATAGAGATAATGCAAACTGTGCCCCATATAATATAGAGATAATGCAAACTGTGCCCCATATAATATATGAGATAATGCAAACTGTGCCATATAATTATAGAGATAATGCAAACTGTGTCCCATATAATATATAGAGATAATGCAAACTGTGCCATATAATATATAGAGATAATGCAAACTGTGCCCATATAATATATAGAGATAATGCAAACTGTGCCCCATATAATATATAGAGATAATGCAAACTGTGCACCATATAATATATAGAGATAATGCAAACTGTGCATCATATAATATATAGAGATAATGCAAACTGTGCCCATATAATATATAGAGATAATGCAAACTGTGCCCCATTATATATATATAGAGATAATGCAAACTGTCCATATAATATATAGAGATAATGCAAACTGTGCCCATATAATATATAGAGATAATGCAAACTGTGCCCCATATATATATAGAGATAATGCAAACTGTGCACCATATAATAATATAGAGATAATGCAAACTGTGCCCATATAATATAAGAGATAATGCAAACTGTGCCCCATATAATATATAGAGATAATGCAAACTGTGCCCATATAATATATAGAGATAATGCAAACTGTGTCATATAATATATAGAGATAATGCAAACTGTGCCCCATATAATATATAGAGATAATGCAAACTGTGCCATATAATATATAGAGATAATGCAAACTGTGCCCCATATAATATATAGAGATAATGCAAACTGTGCCCCATATAATATATAGAGATAATGCAAACTGCTCCCATATAATATATAGAGATAATGCAAACTGTGCCCCATATAATTATAGAGATAATGCAAACTGTGCCCATATAATATATAGAGATAATGCAAACTGTGCCATATAATATATAGAGATAATGCAAACTGTGCTCCATATAATATATAGATAATGCAAACTGTGCTCCATATAATATATAGAGATAATGCAAACTGTGCCCATATAATATATAGAGATAATGCAAACTGTGCCTCATATAATATATAGAGATAATGCAAACTGTGCCCCATATAATATATAGAGATAATGCAAACTGTGCTCCATATAATATATAGAGATAATGCAAACTGCCATATAATATATAGAGATAATGCAAACTGTGCCCCATATAATATATAGAGATAATGCAAACTGTGCCCATATAATATATAGAGATAATGCAAACTGTGCCCATATTATATAGAGATAATGCAAACTGTGCCCCATATAATATATAGAGATAATGCAAACTGTGCCCCATATAATATATAGAGATAATGCAAACTGTGCCCATATAATATATAGAGATAATGCAAACTGTGCCCCATATAATATATAGAGATAATGCAAACTGTGCCCCATATATATATAGAGATAATGCAAACTGTGCCCCATATAATATATAGAGATAATGCAAACTGTGCCCCATTTTATATATAGAGATAATGCAAACTGTGCCCCATATAATATATAGAGATAATGCAAACTGTGCCCCATATAATATATAGAGATAATGCAAACTGTGCCCCATATAATATATAGAGATAATGCAAACTGTGCCCCATATAAAATAAGAGATAATGCAAACTGTGCCCCATATAATATATAGAGTAATGCAAACTGTGCCCCATATAATATATAGAGATAATGCAAACTGTCCCCCATATAATATATAGAGATAATGCAAACTGTGCCCCATATAATATATAGAGATAATGCAAACTGTGCCCATATAATATATAGAGATAATGCAAACTGTGCCCATATAATATATAGAGATAATGCAAACTGTGCCCATATAATATATAGAGATAATGCAAACTGTCCATATAATATATAGAGATAATGCAAACTGTGTCCCATATAATATATAGAGATAATGCAAACTGTGTCCCTATAATATATAGAGATAATGCAAACTGTGTCCATATAATATAGAGATAATGCAAACTGTGCCCCATATAATATATAGAGATAATGCAAACTGTGCCCATATAATATATAGAGATAATGCAAACTGTGCCCAAATAATATATAGAGATAATGCAAACTGTGCCCATATAATATATAGAGATAATGCAAACTGTGCCCATATAATATATAGAGATAATGCAAACTGTGCCCATATAATATATAGAGATAATGCAAACTGTGCATCATATAATATATAGAGATAATGCAAACTGTGCCCCATATAATATATAGAGATAATGCAAACTGTGCCCCATATAATATATAGAGATAATGCAAACTGTGTGCCCATATAATATATAGAGATAATGCAAACTGCTGTGCCCCATATAATATATAGAGATAATGCAAACTGTGCCCATATAATATATAGAGATAATGCAAACTGTGCCCATATAATATATAGAGATAATGCAAACTGTGCCCATATAATATATAGAGATAATGCAAACTGTGCCCATAATTATAGAGATAATGCAAACTGTGCCCATATAATATATAGAGATAATGCAAACTGTGCCCCATATAATATATAGAGATAATGCAAACTGTGCCCCATATAATATATAGAGATAATGCAAACTGTGCCCCATATAATATATAGAGATAATGCAAACTGTGCCCATATAATATATAGAGATAATGCAAACTGTGCCCCATATAATATAGAGATAATGCAAACTGTGCCCCATATAATATATAGAGATAATGCAAACTGTGCCCATATAATATATAGAGATAATGCAAACTGTGCCATATAATATATAGAGATAATGCAAACTGTGCCCCATATAATATATAGAGATAATGCAAACTGTGCCCATATAATATATAGAGATAATGCAAACTGTCCATATAATATATAGAGATAATGCAAACTGTGCCCATATAATATATAGAGATAATGCAAACTGTGCCCCATATAATATATAGAGATAATGCAAACTGTGCCCCATATAATATATAGAGATAATGCAAACTGTGCCATATAATATATAGAGATAATGCAAACTGTGCCCATATAATATATAGAGATAATGCAAACTGTGCCCCATATAATATATAGAGATAATGCAAACTGTGCATAATAATATATGAGATAATGCAAACTGTGCCCCATATAATATATAGAGATAATGCAAACTGTGCCCCATATAATATATAGAGATAATGCAAACTGTGCCCATATAATATATAGAGATAATGCAAACTGTGCCCCATATAATATATAGAGATAATGCAAACTGTGCCCCATATAATATATAGAGATAATGCAAACTGTGCCCATATAATATAGAGATAATGCAAACTGTGCCATATAATATATAGAGATAATGCAAACTGTGCCCCATATAATATATAGAGATAATGCAAACTGTGCCCATATAATATATAGAGATAATGCAAACTGTGCCCATATAATATATAGAGATAATGCAAACTGTGCTCCATATAATATATAGAGATAATGCAAACTGTGCCCATATAATATATAGAGATAATGCAAACTGTGCATATAATATATAGAGATAATGCAAACTGTGCTCCATATAATATATAGAGATAATGCAAACTGTGCCCATATAATATATAGAGATAATGCAAACTGTGCCCCATATAATATATAGAGATAATGCAAACTGTGCCATATAATATATAGAGATAATGCAAACTGTGCCATATAATATATAGAGATAATGCAAACTGTGTCCATATAATATATAGAGATAATGCAAACTGTGCTCATATAATATATAGAGATAATGCAAACTGTGCCCCATATAATATATAGAGATAATGCAAACTGTGCCCATATAATATATAGAGATAATGCAAACTGTGTCCCATAAATATATAGAGATAATGCAAACTGTGCCCATATAATATATAGAGATAATGCAAACTGTGCCCCATATAATATATAGAGATAATGCAAACTGTGCCCATATATATAAGAGATAATGCAAACTGTGCCCCATATAATATATAGATATAATGCAAACTGTGCCATATAATATATAGAGATAATGCAAACTGTGCACATATAATATATAGAGATAATGCAAACTGTGCACCCATATATTATAGAGTAATGCAAACTGTGCTACATATAATATATAGAGATAATGCAAACTGTGCTCCATATAATATATAGAGATAATGCAAACTGTGCCCATATAATATATAGAGATAATGCAACTGTGCACCATATAATATATAGAGATATGGCAAACTGTGCCCCATATAATATATAGAGATAATGCAAACTGTGCCCCATATAATATATAGAGATAATGCAAACTGTGCCCATAAAATATATAGAGATAATGCAAACTTGTGCCCCATATAATATATAGAGATAATGCAAACTGTGCCCATATAATATATAGAGATAATGCAAACTGTGCCCCATATAATATATAGAGATAATGCAAACTGTGCCCCATATAATATATAGATAATGCAAACTGTGCCTCATATAATAATATAGAGATAATGCAAACTGTGCTCCATATAATATATAGAGATAATGCAAACTGTGCCCCATATAATATATAGAGATAATGCAAACTGTGCCCCATATAATATATAGAGATAATGCAAACTGTGCCCCATATAATATATAGAGATAATGCAAACTGTGCCTCATATAAATATAGAGATAATGCAAACTGTGCTCCATATAATATATAGAGATAATGCAAACTGTGCCCCATATAATATATAGAGATAATGCAAACTGTGCCTCATATAATATATAGAGATAATGCAAACTGTGCTCCATATAATATATAGAGATAATGCAAACTTTGCTCATATAATATATAGAGATAATGCAAACTGTGCTCATATAATTATAGAGATAATGCAAACTGTGCCCATATAATATATAGAGATAATGCAAACTGTGCTCCATATAATATATAGAGATAATGTAAACTGTGCTCCATATAATATATAGAGATAATGCAATCTGTGCCCCCATATAATATATAGAGATAATGCAAACTGTGCTCCATATAATATATAGAGATAATGCAAACTGTGCCCATATAATATATAGAGATAATGCAAACTGTGCTCCATATAATATATAGAGATAATGCAAACTGTGCCTCATATAATATATAGAGATAATGCAAACTGTGCTCCATATAATATATAGAGATAATGCAAACTGTGCTCATATAATATATAGAGATAATGCAAACTGTGCATCATATAATATATAGAGATAATGCAAACTGTGTCCCATATAATATATAGAGATAATGCAAACTGTGCCCCATATAATATATAGAGATAATGCAAACTGTGCCCCATATAATATATAGAGATAATGCAAACTGTGCTCCATATAATATATAGAGATAATGCAAACTGTGCCCCATATAATATATAGATAATGCAAGGCCTGTGCATCCTATAATAGAAAGGGATCATGCAAAGTGTGCATCATATAATAGAAAGGGATCATGCAAACTATGCATCAAATAATATAGAGAGATATTGCAAATTGTGCATCATATAATAACATATTAATGCAAGGCTGTGCATCCTGTAATATAAAGGGATAATACAAACTGTGCATCATATAATAGAAAGGAATAATGCAAATTGTGCATGGTATAATAATATATAATGCAAACTGTACATCATAATATAAATGAATAATGCAAACTGTACATCATATAATATATAGAGATAATGCAAACTGTGCCCCATATAATATATAGAGATAATGCAAACTGTGCCCCATATAATATATAAGATAATGCAAACTGTGTCCCATATAATATATAGAGATAATGCAAACTGTGCCCACATAATATATAGAGATAATGCAACTGTGCACCATATAATATTAGAGATAATGCAAACTGTGCCCCATATAATATATAGATATAATGCAAACTGTGCCCATATAATATATAGAGATAATGCAAACTGTGTCCCATATAATATAAGAGATAATGCAAACTGTGCCCCATATAATATAATGAAGATAATGCAAACTGTGCACCATATAATATATAGAGATAATGCAAACTGTGCCCCATATAATATATAGAGATAATGCAAACTGTGCCCCATATAATATATAGAGATAATGCAAACTGTGTCTCATATAATATATAGAGATAATGCAAACTGTGCACCATATAATATATAGAGATAATGCAAACTGTGTCTCATATAATATATAGAGATAATGCAAACTGTGCTCCATATAATATATAGAGATAATGCAAACTGTGTCTCATATAATATATAGAGATAATGCAAACTGTGCTCCATATAATATAGAGATAATGCAAACTGTGCTCCATATAATATATAGAGATAATGCAAACTGTGCTCCATATAATATATAGAGATAATGCAAACTGTGCCCCATATAATATATAGAGATAATGCAAACTGTGCCCCATATAATAGAGATAATGCAAACTGTGCACCATATAATATATAGAGATAATGCAAACTGTGTCCCCATAAAATATATAGATAATGCAAACTGTGTCCCATATAATATATAGAGATAATGCAAACTGTGCACCATATAATATATAGAGATAATGCAAACTGGCCCCATAAAATATATAGAGATAATGCAAACTGTGCCCCATATAATATATAGAGATAATGCAAACTGTGCCCCATATAATATATAGAGATAATGCAAACTGTGCCCCATATAATATATAGAGATAATGCAAACTGTGCTCCATATAATATATAGATAATGCAAACTGTGCATCATAAATATATAGAGATAATGCAAACTGTGCCCCATATAATATAAGAGATAATGCATACTGTGCCCCATATAATATATAGAGATAATGCAAACTGTGCACCATATATAAATAGAGATAATGCAAACTGTGCCCCATATAATATATAGAGATAATGCAAACTGTGCCCCATATAATATATAGAGATAATGCAAACTGTGCCCCAAAAATATATAGAGATAATGCAAACTGTGCCCCATAATAATATATAGAGATAATGCAAACTGTGCCCCATATAATATAAAGAATAATGCAAACTGTGTCCCATATAATAATAGAGATAATGCAAACTGTGCATCATAAAGTAATAGAGATAATGCAAACTGGTGCTCCATATAAATATAGAGATAATGCAAACTGTGCTCCATAATATATATAGAGATAATGCAAACTGTGCCCCATATAATATATAGAGATAATGCAAACTGTGCCCCATATATATAATATAGAGATAATGCAAACTGTGCTCCATATAATATATAGAGATAATGCAAACTGTGCCCATATAATATAGAGAGTAATGCAAACTGTGCTCCATATAATATATAGAGATAATGCAAACTGTGCTCCATATAATATATAGAGATAATGCAAACTGTGTCCCATAAAATATATAGAGATAATGCAAACTGTGCTCCATATAATATAGAGATAATGCAAACTGTGTCCCATATAATATAGAGAAATGCAAACTGTGCTCCATATAATATATAGAGATAAATGCAAACTGTGCTCCATATAATATATAGAGATAATGCAAACTGTGCCCCATATAATATATAAGATAATGCAAACTGTGCTCCATATAATATAGAGATAATGCAAACTGTGCCCATATAATATATAGAGATAATGCAAACTGTGCCCCCATATAATATTAGAGATAATGCAAACTGTGCCCATATAATATATAGAGATAATGCAAACTGTGCCCCATAAATATATAGATATAATGCAAACTGTGCCCATATAATATATAGAGATAATGCAAACTGTGCTCCATAAATATATAGAGATAATGCAAACTGTGCTCCATATAAATATATAGATATAATGCAAACTGTGCTCCATATAATATAAGATAAAAATGCAAACTGTGTCCCATATAATATATAGAGATAATGCATACTGTGCCCCATATAATATATAGATATAATGCAAACTGTGCCCATATAATATATAGAGATAATGCAAACTGTGCTCCATATAATATATAGAGATAATGCAAACTGTGTCCCATATAATATATAGAGATAATGCAAACTGTGCATCATATAATATATAGAGATAATGCAAACTGTGCCCCATATAATATATAGAGATAATGCAAACTGTGTCCCCATAAATATATGAGATAATGCAAACTGTACCCCATATAATATATAGAGATAATGCAAACTGTGCCCCATATAATTTATAGAGATAATTCAAACTGTTGCCCATATAATATATAGAGATAATGCAAACTGTGCTCCATATAATATATAGAGATAATGCAAACTGTGCCCCATATAATATATAGAGATAATGCAAACTGTGCTCCATAAATATATAGAGATCATGCAAACTGTGCTCCATATAATATATAGAGATAATGCAAACTGTGCCCCATATAATATTATGAGATAATGCAAACTGTGCCTCATATAATATATAGAGATAATGCAAACTGTGCCCCATATAATATATAGAGATAATGCAAACTGTGCCCCATATAATAATATAAGATAATGCAAACTGTGCCCCATATAATATATAGAGATAATGCAAACTGTGCCTCATATAATATATAGAGATAATGCAAACTGTGCTCCATAATAATATAGATAATGCAAACTGTGCCCCATATAATATATAGAGATAATGCAAACTGTGCCTCATATAATATATAGAGATAATGCAAACTGTGTCCCATATAATATATAGAGATAATGCAAACTGTGCTCCATATAATATATAGAGATAATGCAAACTGTGCCTCATATAATATATAGAGATAATGCAAACTGTGCTCCATATAATATATAGAGATAATGCAAACTGTGCCTCATATAATATATAGAGATAATGCAAACTGTGCTCCATATAATATATAGAGATAATGCAAACTGTGCCCCATATAATATATAGAGATAATGCAAACTGTGTCCCATATAATATATAGAGATAATGCAAACTGTGCTCCATATAATATATAGAGATAATGCAAACTGTGCCCCATATAATATATAGAGATAATGCAAACTGTGCCCATATAATATATAGAGATAATGCAAACTGTGCTCCATATAATATATAGAGATAATGCAAACTGTGCCCCATATAATATATAGAGATAATGCAAACTGTGCCTCATATAATATATAGAGATAATGCAAACTGTGCTCCATATAATATATAGAGATAATGCAAACTGTGCCCCATATAAATATAAGAGATAATGCAAACTGTGCCCCATAATAATATATAGAGATAATGCAAACTGTGCATCATATAATATATAGAGATAATGCAAACTGTGCCCCATATAATATATAGAGATAATGCAAACTGTGCCCCATATAATATATACAGATAATGCAAACTGTGCCCATATAATATATACAGATAATGCAAACTGTGCCCCATATAATATATAGAGATAATGCAAACTGTGCCCCATATAATAATAGAGATAATGCAAACTGTGCCCCATATAATATATAGAGATAATGCAAACTGTCCCATATAATATATAGAGATAATGCAAACTGTGTCCCATATAATATATAGAGATAATGCAAACTGTGCTCCATATAAATATAGAGATAATGCAAACTGTGCCCCATATAATATATAGAGATAATGCAAACTGTGCTCCATATAATATATAGAGATAATGCAAACTGTGCTCCATATAATATATATAGATAATGCAAACTGTGCCCCATATAATATATACAGATAATGCAAACTGTGCCCCATATAATATATACAGATAATGCAAACTGTGTCCCATATAATATATAGAGATAATGCAAACTGTGCTCCATATAATATATAGAGATAATGCAAACTGTGCCCCATATAATATATAGAGATAATGCAAACTGTGCTCCATATAATATATAGAGATAATGCAAACTGTGCTCCATATAATATATAGAGATAATGCAAACTGTGCCCATATAATATATAGAGATAATGCAAACTGTGCTCCATATAATATATAGAAATAATGCAAACTGTGCCCCCATATAATATATAGAGATAATGCAAACTGTGCTCCATATAATATATAGAGATAATGCAAACTGTGCCCCATATAATATATAGAGATAGATAATGCAAACTGTGCTCCATATAATATATAGAGATAATGCAAACTGTGCCCCATATAATATATAGAGATAATGCAAACTGTGCCCCATATAATATATAGAGATAATGCAAACTGTGCCCATATAATATATAGAGATAATGCAAACTGTGTCCATATAATATATAGAGATAATGCAAACTGTGCCCCATATAATATATATAGATAATGCAAACTGTGCCCATATAATATATATAGATAATGCAAACTGTGTCCATATAATATATAGAGATAATGCAAACTGTGTCCCCATATAATATATAGAGATAATGCAAACTGTGCCCCATATAAATATAGAGATAATGCAAACTGTGCTCCATATAATATATAGATATAATGCAAACTGTGCCCCATATAATATATAAGATAAATGCAAACTGTGCATCATATAAATATAGAGATAATGCAAACTGTGCCCCATATAATATATACAGATAATGCAAACTGTGCCTCATATAATATATAGAGATAATGCAAACTGTGCCCATATAATATATAGAGATAATGCAAACTGTGCCCCATATAATATATAGAGATAATGCAAACTGTGTCCCATATAATATATAGAGATAATGCAAACTGTGCATCATATAATATATAGAGATAATGCAAACTGTGCCCCATATAATATATAGAGATAATGCAAACTGTGTCCCATATAATATATAGAGATAATGCAAACTGTGCATCATATAATATATAGAGATAATGCAAACTGTGCCCATATAATATATAGAGATAATGCAAACTGTGCCCCATATAATATATAGAGATAATGCAAACTGTGCTCCATATTATATATAGAGATAATGCAAACTGTGCTCCATAATATATACAGATAATGCAAACTGTGCCCCATATAATATATAGAGATAATGCAAACTGTGCCCCATATAATATATAGAGATAATGCAAACTGTGCTCTATATAATATATAGAGATAATGCAAACTGTGCCCCATATAATATATAGAGATAATGCAAACTGTGCCCATATAATATATAGAGATAATGCAAACTGTGCCCCATATAATATATACAGATAATGCAAACTGTGCCCCATATAATATATAGAGATAATGCAAACTGTGCTCTATATAATATATAGAGATAATGCAAACTGTGCTCCATATAATATATAGAGATAATGCAAACTGTGCCCCATATAATATATAGAGATAATGCAAACTGTGCCCCATAATATATAGAGATAATGCAAACTGTGCCCATATAATATATAGAGATAATGCAAACTGTGCTCCATATAATATATAGAGATAATGCAAACTGTGCCCCATATAATATATAGAGATAATGCAAACTGTGCTCCATATAATATATAGAGATAATGCAAACTGTGCACCATATAATATATAGAGATAATGCAAACTGTGCCCCATATAATATATAGATAATGCAAACTGTGCCCATATAATATATAGAGATAATGCAAACTGTGCCCCATATAATATATAGAGATAATGCAAACTGTGCCCCATATAATATATAGAGATAATGCATACTGTGCTCCATATAATATATAGAGATAATGCAAACTGTGCCCCATATAATATATAGAGATAATGCAAACTGTGCCCCATATAATATATAGAGATAATGCAAACTGTGCCCCATATAATATATAGAGATAATGCAAACTGTGCTCCATATAATATATAGAGATAATGCAAACTGTGTCCATATAATATATAGAGATAATGCAAACTGTGTCCATATAATATATAGAGATAATGCATACTGTGTCCATATAATATATAGAGATAATGCAAACTGTGCTCCATATAATATATAGAGATAATGCAAACTGTGTCCCATATAATATATAGAGATAATGCAAACTGTGCCCCATATAATATATAGAGATAATGCAAACTCTGCCCCATATAATATAGAGATAATGCAAACTCTGCCCCATATAATATATAGAGATAATGCAAACTGTGCTCCATATATATAGAGATAATGCAAACTGTGCACCATATAATATATAGAGATAATGCAAACTGTGCCTCATATAATATATAGAGATAATGCAAACTGTGCTCCATAATATATATAGAGATAATGCAAACTGTGCTCATATATATAGAGATAATGCAAACTGTGCTCCATATAATATATAGAGATAATGCAAACTCTGCCCCATATAATATATAGAGATAATGCAAACTGTGCTCCATATAATATATAGAGATAATGCAAACTTTGCTCATATAATATATAGAGATAATGCAAACTGTGCTCCATATAATATATAGAGATAATGCAAACTGTGCCCATAATATATATAGAGATAATGCAAACTGTGCTCCATATAATATATAGAGATAATGTAAACTGTGCTCCATATAATATATAGAGATAATGCAATCTGTGCCCCATATAATATATAGAGATAATGCAAACTGTGCTCCATATAATATATAGAGATAATGCAAACTGTGCCCATATAATATATAGAGATAATGCAAACTGTGCTCCATATAATATATAGAGATAATGCAAACTGTGCCTCATATAATATATAGAGATAATGCAAACTGTGCTCCATATAATATATAGAGATAATGCAAACTGTGCTCATATAATATATAGAGATAATGCAAACTGTGCATCATATATATATAGAGATAATGCAAACTGTGTCCCATATAATATATAGAGATAATGCAAACTGTGCCCCATATAATATATAGAGATAATGCAAACTGTGCCCCATATAATATATAGAGATAATGCAAACTGTGCTCCATATAATATATAGAGATAATGCAAACTGTGCCCCATATAATATATAGAGATAATGCAAACTGTGCTCCATATAATATATAGAGATAATGCAAACTGTGCCCCATATAATATATAGAGATAATGCAAACTGTGCCCCATATAATATATAGAGATAATGCAAACTGTGCTCCATATAATATATAGAGATAATGCAAACTGTGCTCCATATAATATATAGAGATAATGCAAACTGTGCCCCATATAATATATAGAGATAATGCAAACTGTGCCCATATAATATATAGAGATAATGCAAACTGTGCTCCATATAATATATAGAGATAATGCAAACTGTGCTCCATATAATATATAGAGATAATGCAAACTGTGCCCCATATAATATATAGAGATAATGCAAACTGTGCCCATATAATATATAGAGATAATGCAAACTGTGCTCCATATAATATATAGAGATAATGCAAACTGTGCCCACATATATTATAGAGATAATGCAAACTGTGCTCCATATAATATATAGAGATAATGCAAACTGTGCCCCATATAATATATAGAGATAATGCAAACTGTGCCCCATATAATATATAGAGATAATGCAAACTGTGCCCATATAATATATAGAGATAATGCAAACTGTGCTCCATATAATATATAGAGATAATGCAAACTGTGCATCATATAATATATAGAGATAATGCAAACTGTGCACCATATAATATATAGAGATAATGCAAACTGTGCTCCATATAATATATAGAGATAATGCAAACTGTGCTCCATATAATATATAGAGATAATGCAAACTGTGGCCCCATATAATATATAGAGATAATGCAAACTGTGCCCCAAATAATATATAGAGATAATGCAAACTGTGTCCCATATAATATATAGAGATAATGCAAACTGTGCCCCATATAATATATAGAGATAATGCAAACTGTGTCCCATATAATATATAGAGATAATGCAAACTGTGCCCATATAATATATAGAGTAATGCAAACTGTGCCCCATATAATATATAGAGATAATGCAAACTGTGCATCATAATATATAGAGATAATGCAAACTGTGCCCCATATAATATATAGAGATAATGCAAACTGTGCCCCATATAATATATAGAGATAATGCAAACTGTGCATATATAATATAGAGATAATGCAAACTGTGTCCCATATAATATATAGAGATAATGCAAACTGTGCATCATATAATATATAGAGATAATGCAAACTGTGCATCATATAATATATAGAGATAATGCAAACTGTGCACCATATAATATATAGAGATAATGCAAACTGTGCATCATATAATATATAGAGATAATGCAAACTGTGCATCATATAATATATAGAGATAATGCAAACTGTGCCTCATATAATATATAGAGATAATGCAAACTGTGCCCCATATAATATATAGAGATAATGCAAACTGTGCCCATATAATATATAGAGATAATGCAAACTGTGCCTCATATAATATATAGAGATAATGCAAACTGTGCCCCATATAATATATAGAGATAATGCAAACTGTGTCCCATATAATATATAGAGATAATGCAAACTGTGCTCCATATAATATATAGAGATAATGCAAACTGTGCTCCATATAATATATAGAGATAATGCAAACTGTGTCCCATATAATATATAGAGATAATGCAAACTGTGCCCATATAATATATAGAGATAATGCAAACTGTGCTCCATATAATATATAGAGATAATGCAAACTGTGCTCATATAATATATAGAGATAATGCAAACTGTGCCCCATATAATATATAGAGATAATGCAAACTGTGCCCCATATAATATATATACAGATAATGCAAACTGTGCTCCATATAATATATAGAGATAATGCAAACTGTGCTCCATATAATATATAGAGATAATGCAAACTGTGTCCCATATAATATATAGAGATAATGCAAACTGTGCCCCATATAATATATAGAGATAATGCAAACTGTGCCCCATATAATATAGAGATAATGCAAACTGTGCTCCATATAATATATAGAGATAATGCAAACTGTGTCCCATATAATATATAGAGATAATGCAAACTGTGCCCCATATAATATATAGAGATAATGCAAACTGTGCCCCATATAATATATAGAGATAATGCAAACTGTGCCCCATATAATATAGAGATAATGCAAACTGTGCACCATATAATATATAGAGATAATGCAAACTGTGCATCATATAATATATAGAGATAATGCAAACTGTGCCCATATAATATATAGAGATAATGCAAACTGTGCCCCATATAATATATAGAGATAATGCAAACTGTGTCCCATATAATATATAGAGATAATGCAAACTGTGCCCCATATAATATATAGAGATAATGCAAACTGTGCCCCATATAATATATAGAGATAATGCAAACTGTGCACCATATAATATATAGAGATAATGCAAACTGTGCACCATATAATATATAGAGATAATGCAAACTGTGCTCCATATAATATATAGAGATAATGCAAACTGTGCCCCATATAATATATAGAGATAATGCAAACTGTGCATCATATAATATATAGAGATAATGCAAACTGTGCCCCATATAATATATAGAGATAATGCAAACTGTGCTCCATATAATATATAGAGATAATGCAAACTGTGCTCCATATAATATATAGAGATAATGCAAACTGTGCCCCATATAATATATAGAGATAATGCAAACTGCGTCCCATATAATATATAGAGATAATGCAAACTGCGCCCCATATAATATATAGAGATAATGCAAACTGTGCCCCATATAATATATAGAGATAATGCAAACTGTGCCCCATATAATATATAGAGATAATGCAAACTGTGCTCCATATAATATATTGAGATAATGCAAACTGTGCTCCATATAATATATAGAGATAATGCAAACTGTGCACCATATAATATATAGAGATAATGCAAACTGTGCCTCATATAATATATAGAGATAATGCAAACTGTGCCCCATATAATATATAGAGATAATGCAAACTGTGCTCCATATAATATATAGAGATAATGCAAACTGCGTCCCATATAATATATAGAGATAATGCAAACTGTGCCCCATATAATATATAGAGATAATGCAAACTGTGTCCCATATAATATATAGAGATAATGCAAACTGTGCCCCATATAATATATAGAGATAATGCAAACTGTGCCCCATATAATATATAGAGATAATGCAAACTGTGCTCCATATAATATATAGAGATAATGCAAACTGTGCTCCATATAATATATAGAGATAATGCAAACTGTGCCCCATATAATATATAGAGATAATGCAAACTGTGCCCCATATAATATATAGAGATAATGCAAACTGTGCCCCATATAATATATAGAGATAATGCAAACTGTGTCCCATATAATATATAGAGATAATGCAAACTGTGCCCATATAATATATAGAGATAATGCAAACTGTGCCCCATATAATATAGAGATAATGCAAACTGTGCCCCATATAATATATAGAGATAATGCAAACTGTGTCCCATATAATATATAGAGATAATGCAAACTGTGCCCCATATAATATATAGAGATAATGCAAACTGTGCCCCATATAATATATAGAGATAATGCAAACTGTGCCCCATATAATATATAGAGATAATGCAAACTGTGCCTCATATAATATATAGAGATAATGCAAACTGTGCCCCATATAATATATAGAGATAATGCAAACTGTGCCCCATATAATATATAGAGATAATGCAAACTGTGCCCCATATAATATATAGAGATAATGCAAACTGTGCCCATATAATATATAGAGATAATGCAAACTGTGCTCCATATAATATATAGAGATAATGCAAACTGTGCTCCATATAATATATAGAGATAATGCAAACTGTGTCCATATAATATATAGATATAATGCAAACTGTGCCCATATAATATATAGAGATAATGCAAACTGTGCCCCATATAATATATAGAGATAATGCAAACTGTGCCCCATATAATATATAGAGATAATGCAAACTGTGCCCCATATTATATAGAGATAATGCAAACTGTGTCCCATATAATATATAGAGATAATGCAAACTGTGCTCCATATAATATATAGAGATAATGCAAACTGTGCATCATATAATATATAGAGATAATGCAAACTGTGCCCCATATAATATATAGAGATAATGCAAACTGTGCCCATATAATATATAGAGATAATGCAAACTGTGCTCATATAATATATAGAGATAATGCAAACTGTGCCCCATATAATATATAGAGATAATGCAAACTGTGCCCCATATAATATATAGAGATAATGCAAACTGTGCACCATATAATATATAGAGATAATGCAAACTGTGGCCCCATATAATATATAGAGATAATGCAAACTGTGCATCATATAATATATAGAGATAATGCAAACTGTGCCCATATAATATATAGAGATAATGCAAACTGTGCCCATATAATATATAGAGATAATGCAAACTGTGCCCATATAATATATAGAGATAATGCAAACTGTGCCCCCATATAATATATAGAGATAATGCAAACTGTGCCCCATATAATATATAGAGATAATGCAAACTGTGCCCATATAATATATAGAGATAATGCAAACTGTGCCCCATATAATATATAGAGATAATGCAAACTGTGCCCATATAATATATAGAGATAATGCAAACTGTGCCCCATATAATATATAGAGATAATGCAAACTGTGCCACCATATAATATATAGAGATAATGCAAACTGTGCATCATATAATATATAGAGATAATGCAAACTGTGCATCATATAATATATAGAGATAATGCAAACTGTGCTCCATATAATATATAGAGATAATGCAAACTGTGCCCATATAATATATAGAGATAATGCAAACTGTGCTCCATATAATATATAGAGATAATGCAAACTGTGCCCATATAATATATAGAGATAATGCAAACTGTGTCCCATATAATATAGAGATAATGCAAACTGTGCCCCATATAATATATAGAGATAATGCAAACTGTGCATCATATAATATATAGAGATAATGCAAACTGTGCCCATATAATATATAGAGATAATGCAAACTGTGCCCCATATAATATATAGAGATAATGCAAACTGTGTCCCATATAATATATAGAGATAATGCAAACTGTGCCCCATATAATATATAGAGATAATGCAAACTGTGCCCCATATAATATATAGAGATAATGCAAACTGTGTCCATATAATATATAGAGATAATGCAAACTGTGCCCCATATAATATATAGAGATAATGCAAACTGTGCCCAATATAATATATAGAGATAATGCAAACTGTGCCCCCATATAATATATAGAGATAATGCAAACTGTGTCCATATAATATATAGAGATAATGCAAACTGTGCCCCATATAATATATAGAGATAATGCAAACTGTGCTCCATATAATATATAGAGATAATGCAAACTGTGCCCATATAATATATAGAGATAATGCAAACTGTGCTCCATATAATATAGAGATAATGCAAACTGTGCCCATATAATATATAGAGATAATGCAAACTGTGCACCATATAATATAGAGATAATGCAAACTGTGCTCCATATAATATATAGAGATAATGCAAACTGTGCCCATATAATATATAGAGATAATGCAAACTGTGCCCCATATAATATATAGAGATAATGCAAACTGTGCATCATATAATATATAGAGATAATGCAAACTGTGCCCCATATAATATATAGAGATAATGCAAACTGTGTCTCATATAATATATAGAGATAATGCAAACTGTGCTCCATATAATATATAGAGATAATGCAAACTGTGCCCCATATAATATATAGAGATAATGCAAACTGTGCCCATATAATATATAGAGATAATGCAAACTGTGTCCCATATAATATATAGAGATAATGCAAACTGTGCCTCATATAATATATAGAGATAATGCAAACTGTGCCCCATATAATATATAGAGATAATGCAAACTGTGCACCATATAATATATAGAGATAATGCAAACTGTGCCCCATATAATATATAGAGATAATGCAAACTGTGCTACATATAATATATAGAGATAATGCAAACTGTGCTCCATATAATATATAGAGATAATGCAAACTGTGCCCCATATAATATATAGAGATAATGCAAACTGTGCACCATATAATATATAGAGATAATGCAAACTGTGCCCCATATAATATATAGAGATAATGCAAACTGTGCCCCATATAATATATAGAGATAATGCAAACTGTGCCCATATAATATATAGAGATAATGCAAACTGTGCCCCATATAATATATAGAGATAATGCAAACTGTGCCCCATATAATATATAGAGATAATGCAAACTGTGCCCCATATAATATATAGAGATAATGCAAACTGTGCCCCATATAATATATAGAGATAATGCAAACTGTGCCTCATATAATATATAGAGATAATGCAAACTGTGCTCCATATAATATATAGAGATAATGCAAACTGTGCCCCATATATAATAGAGATAATGCAAACTGTGCCCCATATAATATATAGAGATAATGCAAACTGTGCCCCATATAATATATAGAGATAATGCAAACTGTGCTCATATAATATATAGAGATAATGCAAACTGTGCTCCATATAATATATAGAGATAATGCAAACTGTGCCCCATATAATATATAGAGATAATGCAAACTGTGCCTCATATAATATATAGAGATAATGCAAACTGTGCTCCATATAATATATAGAGATAATGCAAACTTTGCTCATATAATATATAGAGATAATGCAAACTGTGCTCCATATAATATATAGAGATAATGCAAACTGTGCCCATATAATATATAGAGATAATGCAAACTGTGCTCCATATAATATATAGAGATAATGTAAACTGTGCTCCATATAATATATAGAGATAATGCAATCTGTGCCCCCATATAATATATAGAGATAATGCAAACTGTGCTCCATATAATATATAGAGATAATGCAAACTGTGCCCATATAATATATAGAGATAATGCAAACTGTGCTCCATATAATATATAGAGATAATGCAAACTGTGCCTCATATAATATATAGAGATAATGCAAACTGTGCTCCATATAATATATAGAGATAATGCAAACTGTGCTCATATAATATATAGAGATAATGCAAACTGTGCATCATATAATATATAGAGATAATGCAAACTGTGTCCATATAATATATAGAGATAATGCAAACTGTGCCCCATATAATATATAGAGATAATGCAAACTGTGCCCCATATAATATATAGAGATAATGCAAACTGTGCTCCATATAATATATAGAGATAATGCAAACTGTGCCCCATATATAGAGATAATGCAAACTGTGCTCCATATAATATATAGAGATAATGCAAACTGTGCCCCATATAATATATAGAGATAATGCAAACTGTGCCCATATAATATATAGAGATAATGCAAACTGTGCTCCATATAATATATAGAGATAATGCAAACTGTGCTCCATATAATATATAGAGATAATGCAAACTGTGCCCCATATAATATATAGAGATAATGCAAACTGTGCCCCATATAATATATAGAGATAATGCAAACTGTGCTCCATATAATATATAGAGATAATGCAAACTGTGCTCCATATAATATATAGAGATAATGCAAACTGTGCCCCATATAATATATAGAGATAATGCAAACTGTGCCCCATATAATATATAGAGATAATGCAAACTGTGCTCCATATATATAGAGATAATGCAAACTGTGCCCACATATAATATATAGAGATAATGCAAACTGTGCTCCATATAATATATAGAGATAATGCAAACTGTGCCCCATATAATATATAGAGATAATGCAAACTGTGCCCCATATAATATATAGAGAGATAATGCAAACTGTGCCCATATAATATATAGAGATAATGCAAACTGTGCTCCATATAATATATAGAGATAATGCAAACTGTGCTCATATAATATATAGAGATAATGCAAACTGTGCACCATATAATATATAGAGATAATGCAAACTGTGCTCCATATAATATATAGAGATAATGCAAACTGTGCTCCATATAATATATAGAGATAATGCAAACTGTGGCCCCATATAATATATAGAGATAATGCAAACTGTGCCCCAAATAATATATAGAGATAATGCAAACTGTGTCCCATATAATATATAGAGATAATGCAAACTGTGCCACATATAATATATAGAGATAATGCAAACTGTGTCCCATATAATATATAGAGATAATGCAAACTGTGCCCCATATAATATATAGAGATAATGCAAACTGTGCCCCATATAATATATAGAGATAATGCAAACTGTGCATCATATAATATATAGAGATAATGCAAACTGTGCCCCATATAATATATAGAGATAATGCAAACTGTGCCCCATATAATATATAGAGATAATGCAAACTGTGCATCATATAATATATAGAGATAATGCAAACTGTGTCCCATATAATATATAGAGATAATGCAAACTGTGCATCATATAATATATAGAGATAATGCAAACTGTGCATCATATAATATATAGATAATGCAAACTGTGCACCATATAATATATAGAGATAATGCAAACTGTGCATCATATAATATATAGAGATAATGCAAACTGTGCATCATATAATATATAGAGATAATGCAAACTGTGCCTCATATAATATATAGAGATAATGCAAACTGTGCCCCATATAATATATAGAGATAATGCAAACTGTGCCCATATAATATATAGAGATAATGCAAACTGTGCCTCATATAATATATAGAGATAATGCAAACTGTGCCCCATATAATATATAGAGATAATGCAAACTGTGTCCATATAATATATAGAGATAATGCAAACTGTGCTCCATATAATATATAGAGATAATGCAAACTGTGCTCCATATAATATATAGAGATAATGCAAACTGTGTCCCATATAATATATAGAGATAATGCAAACTGTGCTCCATATAATATATAGAGATAATGCAAACTGTGCTCCATATAATATATAGAGATAATGCAAACTGTGTCCCATATAATATATAGAGATAATGCAAACTGTGCCCCATATAATATATAGAGATAATGCAAACTGTGCCCCATATAATATATAGAGATAATGCAAACTGTGCTCCATATAATATATAGAGATAATGCAAACTGTGTCCCATATAATATATAGAGATAATGCAAACTGTGCCCCATATAATATATAGAGATAATGCAAACTGTGCCCCATATAATATATAGAGATAATGCAAACTGTGCCCCATATAATATATAGAGATAATGCAAACTGTGCACCATATAATATATAGAGATAATGCAAACTGTGCATCATATAATATATAGAGATAATGCAAACTGTGCCCCATATAATATATAGAGATAATGCAAACTGTGCCCCATATAATATATAGAGATAATGCAAACTGTGTCCCATATAATATATAGAGATAATGCAAACTGTGCCCCATATAATATATAGAGATAATGCAAACTGTGCCCCATATAATATATAGAGATAATGCAAACTGTGCACCATATAATATATAGAGATAATGCAAACTGTGCCCCATATAATATATAGAGATAATGCAAACTGTGCTCCATATAATATATAGAGATAATGCAAACTGTGCCCCATATAATATATAGAGATAATGCAAACTGTGCATCATATAATATATAGAGATAATGCAAACTGTGCCCCATATAATATAGAGATAATGCAAACTGTGCTCCATATAATATATAGAGATAATGCAAACTGTGCTCCATATAATATATAGAGATAATGCAAACTGTGCCCCATATAATATATAGAGATAATGCAAACTGCGTCCCATATAATATATAGAGATAATGCAAACTGCGCCCCATATAATATATAGAGATAATGCAAACTGTGCCCCATATAATATATAGAGATAATGCAAACTGTGCCCCATATAATATATAGAGATAATGCAAACTGTGCTCCATATAATATATTGAGATAATGCAAACTGTGCTCCATATAATATATAGAGATAATGCAAACTGTGCACCATATAATATATAGAGATAATGCAAACTGTGCCTCATATAATATATAGAGATAATGCAAACTGTGCCCCATATAATATATAGAGATAATGCAAACTGTGCTCCATATAATATATAGAGATAATGCAAACTGCGTCCCATATAATATATAGAGATAATGCAAACTGTGCCCCATATAATATATAGAGATAATGCAAACTGTGTCCCATATAATATATAGAGATAATGCAAACTGTGCCCCATATAATATATAGAGATAATGCAAACTGTGCCCCATATAATATATAGAGATAATGCAAACTGTGCTCCATATAATATATAGAGATAATGCAAACTGTGCTCCATATAATATATAGAGATAATGCAAACTGTGCCCCATATAATATATAGAGATAATGCAAACTGTGCCCCATATAATATATAGAGATAATGCAAACTGTGCCCCATATAATATATAGAGATAATGCAAACTGTGTCCCATATAATATATAGAGATAATGCAAACTGTGCCCCATATAATATATAGAGATAATGCAAACTGTGCCCCATATAATATATAGAGATAATGCAAACTGTGCCCCATATAATATATAGAGATAATGCAAACTGTGTCCCATATAATATATAGAGATAATGCAAACTGTGCCCCATATAATATATAGAGATAATGCAAACTGTGCCCCATATAATATATAGAGATAATGCAAACTGTGCCCCATATAATATATAGAGATAATGCAAACTGTGCCTCATATAATATATAGAGATAATGCAAACTGTGCCCCATATAATATATAGAGATAATGCAAACTGTGCCCCATATAATATATAGAGATAATGCAAACTGTGCCCCATATAATATATAGAGATAATGCAAACTGTGCCCATATAATATATAGAGATAATGCAAACTGTGCTCCATATAATATATAGAGATAATGCAAACTGTGCTCCATATAATATATAGAGATAATGCAAACTGTGTCCATATAATATATAGAGATAATGCAAACTGTGCCCCATATAATATATAGAGATAATGCAAACTGTGCCCCATATAATATATAGAGATAATGCAAACTGTGCCCCATATAATATATAGAGATAATGCAAACTGTGCCCCATATAATATATAGAGATAATGCAAACTGTGTCCCATATAATATATAGAGATAATGCAAACTGTGCTCCATATAATATATAGAGATAATGCAAACTGTGCATCATATAATATATAGAGATAATGCAAACTGTGCCCCATATAATATATAGATAATGCAAACTGTGCCCATATAATATATAGAGATAATGCAAACTGTGCCTCATATAATATATAGAGATAATGCAAACTGTGCCCCATATAATATATAGAGATAATGCAAACTGTGCCCCATATAATATATAGAGATAATGCAAACTGTGCACCATATAATATATAGAGATAATGCAAACTGTGGCCCCATATAATATATAGAGATAATGCAAACTGTGCATCATATAATATATAGAGATAATGCAAACTGTGCCCATATAATATATAGAGATAATGCAAACTGTGCCCATATAATATATAGAGATAATGCAAACTGTGCCCATATAATATATAGAGATAATGCAAACTGTGCCCCCATATAATATATAGAGATAATGCAAACTGTGCCCCATATAATATATAGAGATAATGCAAACTGTGCCCCATATAATATATAGAGATAATGCAAACTGTGCCCCATATAATATATAGAGATAATGCAAACTGTGCCCATATAATATATAGAGATAATGCAAACTGTGCCCCATATAATATATAGAGATAATGCAAACTGTGCCACCATATAATATATAGAGATAATGCAAACTGTGCATCATATAATATATAGAGATAATGCAAACTGTGCATCATATAATATATAGAGATAATGCAAACTGTGCTCCATATAATATATAGAGATAATGCAAACTGTGCCCCATATAATATATAGAGATAATGCAAACTGTGCTCCATATAATATATAGAGATAATGCAAACTGTGCCCATATAATATATAGAGATAATGCAAACTGTGTCCCATATAATATATAGAGATAATGCAAACTGTGCCCCATATAATATATAGAGATAATGCAAACTGTGCATCATATAATATATAGAGATAATGCAAACTGTGCCCCATATAATATATAGAGATAATGCAAACTGTGCCCCCATATAATATATAGAGATAATGCAAACTGTGTCCCATATAATATATAGAGATAATGCAAACTGTGCCCCATATAATATATAGAGATAATGCAAACTGTGCCCCATATAATATATAGAGATAATGCAAACTGTGCTCCATATAATATATAGAGATAATGCAAACTGTGCCCCATATAATATATAGAGATAATGCAAACTGTGCCCAATATAATATATAGAGATAATGCAAACTGTGCCCCCATATAATATATAGAGATAATGCAAACTGTGTCCATATAATATATAGAGATAATGCAAACTGTGCCCCATATAATATATAGAGATAATGCAAACTGTGCTCCATATAATATATAGAGATAATGCAAACTGTGCCCATATAATATATAGAGATAATGCAAACTGTGCTCCATATAATATATAGAGATAATGCAAACTGTGCCCATATAATATATAGAGATAATGCAAACTGTGCACCATATAATATATAGAGATAATGCAAACTGTGCTCCATATAATATATAGAGATAATGCAAACTGTGCCCATATAATATATAGAGATAATGCAAACTGTGCCCCATAATATATAGAGATAATGCAAACTGTGCATCATATAATATATAGAGATAATGCAAACTGTGCATCATATAATATATAGAGATAATGCAAACTGTGTCCCATATAATATATAGAGATAATGCAAACTGTGCTCCATATAATATATAGAGATAATGCAAACTGTGCCCATATAATATATAGAGATAATGCAAACTGTGCTCCATATAATATATAGAGATAATGCAAACTGTGCCCCATATAATATATAGAGATAATGCAAACTGTGCCTCATATAATATATAGAGATAATGCAAACTGTGCCCCATATAATATATAGAGATAATGCAAACTGTGTCTCATATAATATATAGAGATAATGCAAACTGTGCTCCATATAATATATAGAGATAATGCAAACTGTGCCCCATATAATATATATAGAGATAATGCAAACTGTGCCCATATAATATATAGAGATAATGCAAACTGTGTCCCATATAATATATAGAGATAATGCAAACTGTGCCTCATATAATATATAGAGATAATGCAAACTGTGCCCCATATAATATATAGAGATAATGCAAACTGTGCACCATATAATATATAGAGATAATGCAAACTGTGCCCCATATAATATATAGAGATAATGCAAACTGTGCTCCATATAATATATAGAGATAATGCAAACTGTGCTCCATATAATATATAGAGATAATGCAAACTGTGCCCCATATAATATATAGAGATAATGCAAACTGTGCACCATATAATATATAGAGATAATGCAAACTGTGCCCCATATAATATATAGAGATAATGCAAACTGTGCCCCATATAATATATAGAGATAATGCAAACTGTGCCCATATAATATATAGAGATAATGCAAACTGTGCCCCATATAATATATAGAGATAATGCAAACTGTGCCCCATATAATATATAGAGATAATGCAAACTGTGCCCCATATAATATATAGAGATAATGCAAACTGTGCCCCATATAATATATAGAGATAATGCAAACTGTGCCTCATATAATATATAGAGATAATGCAAACTGTGCTCCATATAATATATAGAGATAATGCAAACTGTGCCCCATATAATATAGAGATAATGCAAACTGTGCCCCATATAATATATAGAGATAATGCAAACTGTGCCCCATATAATATATAGAGATAATGCAAACTGTGCCTCATATAATATATAGAGATAATGCAAACTGTGCTCCATATAATATATAGAGATAATGCAAACTGTGCCCCATATAATATATAGAGATAATGCAAACTGTGCATCATCTATTGCTTTATGCTCCATTTGGAGAATGTAAACCGCTTTCCCCTATGATATTCAGTCTCTATCTGATGGGATTCATGGAGGGTTTGGTAACACTCTCTCTGTTCCTCACTAGGTTGTCACAATGTCCAACGTCAGTCCTGAGCTGGACAATATGGAGGTCCAGACGCCCCCCAATAATAACAATCGCTGGGACCAGGCGGAGCACCCCTGGGATGAGCCAGTGGCCACCGGCAAGCTGTTCGAGTGCTCACGGATTAAAGCGCTGGCCGGTGAGTGAGACACCCTGGGAGTTGGGGGGGGGGGGGGGGGGATCTCATTGAGTCTCTCTCTCTTTCTTTCTCTTTCCTTCTCTCTCTCTCTCTTTTTCTTTTTCTCTACCCCTCTCTCTTAATAGGGCATGTCCTTTCTCTCCTTTCTCTATACCCCGCTTTCTCTCCCCTCACCTCTATTTGTTTCCTCTCTCCCCCAGATGAGCGCGAGACCGTCCAGAAAAAAACCTTCACCAAATGGATGAATTCTCACCTGTCAAAAGTGCCGTGTAGGGTAAACGATTTGTATAACGACCTGCGAGACGGCTACATCATAACGAAGCTCCTGGAGGTGCTGTCAGGGGAGCAGCTGGTAAGAGGGGGAGGTTGGCGCTGACCGTCACGGTGTGGGGCGGTGGGAGTCTGTCAATGCCATGACTTTGCTCCAACAATTCCATGTCCTCTCCAGCCTAAACCCACCCGTGGTCGGATGAGGATCCACTCACTGGAGAACGTGGACAAAGCTCTCCAGTTCCTTAAAGAACAACGTGTACATCTGGAGAACGTGGGGTCCCACGACATCGTGGATGGCAACCACCGCCTGACTCTGGGTCTCATCTGGACTATAATTCTTCGTTTTCAGGTACCTAGAAATTCCACTAGTTCTAAAGAATATGCGTTCCAAGTCTAGTTATGGGCCACTTGTACCTCTAGAAGGTTGTGTAGAGTTTTGAGGACCTTATCTACAAGAGTATAAACTTCTGGTAAGATCTCAACTGGAGTATTGTATAAAGTTATATAGTCCCACATGGCTCGTGTCTCTTTGTAGGCCACTAAAGAGACTTCACCTAGAGTATTGTTGAAATGTACAGATAGACCATGATGGATAGTCATAACTATGTGTTTAAGTCACTGTATGTTCCACTTGTACCTCTAGAAGGTTGTGTAGAGTTTTGAGGACCATATCTACAAAAGGGTTAGAAAGGTGGTCATGCCAACTTAGAAACTCCTGGTAAGGTCTCGGCTGGAGTATTGTATAAAGTTTTATAGGCCTTGTCTCCACATGGACTTAGAAGGTTGCTCATGTCTCTTGGTAGGCCACCCATAAGACCTCACCTAGACTATTGTGTACAGTTCTAGAGACTTTGCTATGTGTTCAAGTCACTGTAAAGGCCAAGGTTGTGTAGAGGACAACATCCACGAAAGGTGGTCATGCCAACTTATAAACTACTGGTAAGGTCTCGTCTGGAGTATTTTAAAGGTCTATAGACCTTATCTCCACCTGGGCTTTGGAAGTTGCTCAAGTCACCTAGAGTATTGTTTAACATTATGGTACAGAGACTTTTTTTGGTGGTTGCTTACAGTTCTAGAGACCATATCCCATGAAAAATGTAGAGATGGCCATGACCGTTTTCACTTAGGGTACTATGTACATCATTTCTGATAGACTTAGTGAGGTTGTGATGCCAATATGGGTTCCCTGGTGGTACAGTGGTCAGGATTTGGTGCTCACTTCTGCGACCTGGGTTTTCAGTGGTTGCGTACAGTTCTAGAGACAATATCCCATGAAAAATGTAGAGATGGCCATGACCGTTTTCACTTAGAGTATTATGTACATCATTTCTGATAGATTTAGTGAGGTCGCAATGCCAATGTAGGTTCCCTGGTGGTACAGTGTTTAGGATTTGGTTCTCACTGCTGCGACCTGGGTTTCATTCCAGTAGGGGAAACAAGAGATCACACCACCCCGAAGCCATACAGGGTTGGGCAGGAGCTTCCAGCACCATGCAAGGCCATGTTCCATGCAACGATGCACTCCCGTATCACTTGGCTTTGTCCACTGGGAGGATATTTGAACTCACCCCCCAATGGGCTATAGATGAGTACTCTGCTTGGTATCCCCCCACCAGGTATCATTTAAGCTTACCCTCATTAATTTATATGAAGTTATTTTTTAGTTTTAATTTCCTTTTATGGTTTGATATATTCGTCCCTACCAGCAGGTGGAGCTCCTGCCCAACTCCAGATAGACCCTATAAAAGGCCAATCCCTTTCAACCATCACATTAATACACTGTGTACAATTCTCCTCTTTGGTTCCACAACCCACTGGGGACTTGGGTTGGAGATTTCTCCATGGTGCACCGAGCATGAGAGGGTACCTGGCTTATTTCACGGACTCTTTAGCCACTTGTCCATCATGTGGCAAGAAATAGTCCGTGTACCATGTTTATCTTTGTTGCACCAGGCAGCAGTCCCTCTTGTCGCTCTTGAGGGGCCTCAAGTAGGGGCCTTATACAGTTCTGGCTGCATTTCTTTTTCGGTGTCCTATGCCAACAAGGCCAGAGACCTCTTCATCAAACGTGCTCCTGGCATTGGCCAAGCTGGGGAGAGAGCAGTGGCTGGGGCGGATCCACTGCATGTGACGCCATGTTCTGGGCACTGTTGAATCCCATATCCGGGCAGAGTACCACCTGCCTTTGTCAACCAGGAGGTTTACATCCCAGTGGGCTGTAGATGGAGTACTCTACTCGGCTTTCCCCACCAGGTCTCATATGAGCTTGGTGGAGATATGATCCATCATAACTGATTGACCCTAAAAAAATCAAATCCACATCAAACCAGACTAATACAGTGTCCAGTCATTGAACCAAGAGCTCACACCACCCTGAAGCCATGCAGGGTTGGGCCTGGTCAGTACTCTGATGGGAGACCACCTAGGAATACTCGGAGCTGTATGCTGTGGCCCACTGGAGAAGGAACTGGCAACCCACTCCAGTATCTCTGCCATGAATACCAAGTGGGTCAGCATGATGTATTGCTGTCCATGAGGTCATGTAGAGTCAGACACGTCTGAACGATGCAAACACCGTAATACTCCAGATGGGTTCAGAGAGGTGGTTAAGGCCTTCTTACAACATACTAGTATTTAGCGTCGAATTCTGTAGACCACATCTCAAAGAAAACGTAGTAATTTGGTGTAGCCATTCTATAGATCACCATTAACAATATTGTGTACAGTTTTGGAGACCAGTTGACCTGAAGAACCACTTTAGAGACAACTAGTCAGCCTTCAACTATTGCGTATTATTCTGATGAGGTCTTCTCAAGGAAAATTTATGCATCCACTGTAAGACCTCATCTAAAGTATTAAAATGTTCTGGAGACCATCTTCTTATGGTATAGCCCACTGGTAAAACCTCATAGTAAAGATCTGGAGATGATCTCCAGTTGGAGCCCGATTCAATTGCAAGCCCGTATCTCAAAGTATCGTGGCCGTATGTCTGCAGGCTCCCGTTCTTCTCCGATTGCGATGCTATTCAGTTTAAGGAGCCCGCAAGATACGGGCCCAAAGCCGACTCCGTAAATCATGCACTGGTTCTTAGCAGTTCCGGACGAGAACATGATCAATTAAGCAAGCCCGTAACCTCCCATTTCGAAACAGCCAACAAAAAATGAGACTGTCATTATTACGGGTCCGATATGTGATCAGACTCGCAAAAACACAAAATAATAAATAATAAAAATGAATGCCAATACTGTTCTAGTCCATGGGGGTAGCCTGACATGTAACTCATTGATTCCCGAGATCGATAAAACACGGAAATGAAGCATAAAAAGTAATTTTATTTCCTGCCGATTTGCGGGCTTGAGACTATTGTGCAATTAATTATAATGTCTTTCATAGTTTTTACAGTACAGTAGTGATTATTTATTTGCATTTACAGTGGTACGGACTAGAACTCGTAGGGTTTTCTCCTACATTTGCCGTTTACGGGTGTGAAAACATTTGCGGGCTTGGGGAATTGGAACAATTGAATAGAAATTTGGGATTTTTGCCATCGTATCTCTTGCGGCAGTGAAAGATCAAACGCTTTGGGAGGCTGTAAGTTACGGGTTTAATCATCGCAGAGTTTTCAAACCCGTAACCACAAAAAACACCAATTGAATAGCAAATTAACTTGCAGCCTCACTTACGGGCTCCATGTAACTTTCGATTGCTCAATTGAATCTGGCTCATAGTCATCCCAATGTATAGCCCCAAAGGAGACTTCACTTACAGTATTGTATTATATGAAGTTCTGGAGAACATCTCCAGTAGGCCATGAGTAATTTAGAAGTAATCTACAGTAGAAGTGCTCAACATGGATCTAGATAGCATTATGGGAACAATTAAGTCCATTTAAATAACTGAACATATCAGGTCCACATTGAATTAACTAGATCTCTCTTCAGATTCAGGTCATAAAAATCGAGACAGAAGACAATCGAGAGACCAGGTCGGCAAAAGATGCCTTACTTCTATGGTGCCAGATGAAGACAGCTGGGTGAGTCCCAAGGGGTCAACAGAATAATCAGTTTTTGGTGGCCATCTTTTTAGATGACGTTCATGAGATATTTCCAATATTTCTAGATACCCAGAGGTCAACATCCAGAACTTCACAACCAGTTGGCGAGATGGACTGGCATTCAGTGCCCTGATTCATAGACACAGGTATCGTACAGAGATATGGCGCCCAAAAAACTCAAATAAAACCTTTATTTTAATTATTTCTCTATATCTCCAATATTTTATGATGTCAGCTATTGTTTTGTCTTAGCAGACCAGACGTCATTGACTTCAGCAAACTGACCAAGTCGAATGCCGCCTACAACCTCCAGCAGGCATTTAACACCGCCGAGCAACAGCTTGGACTAACCAAGCTTCTGGACCCTGAAGGTCAGTCATCTTAGGAGATGAGAGAAATTATCTTCATATTAAGTTTGTATCCAATGGATCAACTCAAACACACATTGATATTCCCACCCACATTCCCTTATCAGGGACCCCTGAGCAAAGAACCATCATATTAGGATGACCTTCTGAGATGAGATCCACCTTAAATGAAGTTACGTCCACCTTAAAACAGTGGACACTCTTATAGTTGATCTCTCTTCATTATCTCCTCACCATGACCATCTATACAGATGAAATTTGCCTGAACAACTGATAATTAACTTTTAACTGCTCACCCTTGTTTTTTTATTAAGACGTGAATATGGAACACCCGGACGAGAAGTCGATAATCACCTACGTTGTATCGTTTTACCACTATTTCTCAAAAATGAAGGCACTGGCTGTGGAGGGCAAGAGGATTGGAAAGGTCAGCTATATATGTACAGGGTTCCATCACTGTTTGTCCAACCACAACCTTTTCTGGTAGCCTGTTCCATGTCAACACTACTTTTTCTGTAACATATTGAACATTAGAAGGTGGGACAATCCCAATAAATTAAATGCGTATATACTGTAGCTCAGGCTTCGGGCCTACACCTATACGTGTTTCTCTTTGTAGGTTCTAGACCAGGCCATTGAGACAGAGAAAGACATCCGGCGCTACGAGGCTCTGGCATCTGAGCTCTTGGAGTGGATCGAGAGGACCATCGCCATCATCACCAACCAAAAATTTGCCAACTCACTGTTGGGTGTACAGCAACAACTCCAAGTGTTCACCACCTACTGTACCACAGAGAAACCCTGCAAGTGAGGGCCTTGCAAGTGAACATAGATACATGAAGATGGATGGATGGATAGATAGGTTTCTTATAATGATGTCTTCTTCTCCTTTAGGTTCCAGGAGAAGGGTAATCTGGAAGTTTTGCTGTTTATGATCCAGAGCAAAATGAGGGAGGAGAAATGTAAACTGTATGTTCCATCCGAGGGGAAGACCATCTCAGATATTAATAAGGTGAGACCCTTAGGTGTATAATTTGGTGGAGGGTACTAGGATGTGGGTAAGGATAAAGCTATCCAGTATAAATTGCATTTGTGCCATCTACTGGCCTGGAATTAGGCGCCTCTGTCATGTATTGGATCCTTGGAAATGGTGTCGGTGTCCACTGTAGGTTAATGGGAGATAGATTACATGATGCATGGTATCTTCTAGGCTTGGACACAGCTGGAGAAAGCGGAGCATGAGAGGGAGGTAGCCTTACGAAACGAGCTCATCCGTCAGGAGAAGCTGGAGCTGTTGTCCCAACGCTTTGACCAGAAGGCTGCCATGAGAGAGGCATGGTTGAGCGAGAACCAACGGCTGGTGTCCCAGGTAACATACTTTGTAAAACCATTTCAGGACAATACAATATCAAAAGGAACATTATATAATTGAAAATACCATGGTGGGACTTTTTGTATCTAAATATGGTAGAATTTCATAAATGTGGTGCTGGGAGCATAATATATGTATGTAGGGTTATGGTTGTCCCCTTGGGTGATGGAGGCGTTCTGTCAACGTTTTGACCAGAAAGCCAATATGAGAGAGGCTTGGTTGAGCGAGAACCAGAGGCCAATGACCCACCTCGCGTAGGAATGGTTATTGGAAGCTGGTGTGTATCTAACAAGAAAGGTGGATGTCCTCTCTTCAGAACATGGCATGGAAGCTGATGTTTTCTAAGGAGGGTGGTGGATTTCCTCTTTCCAAAGTGTGATGTTTTGGCCTATAGCTAGTCTATCGTAATAGTAGTAGTTTGTTGTTTTTTAAGTAGGGCAGTGGTTGTCATCTCTCCTAAAGGTGGCATTGTGTCATATGTAGGTATGTTTGTCATCTTTTAGGAACTTTATGGTTCTTGTTGATGGTTAGCCACATTCAGAAAGAGGTCAGGATTTTGCCATATTTAATCGCTTATCCATGGTGTTATATGTTCATCTATATAGTATCGTAGATGTCCATATTTTTATGTGGTAATGGGATATTGTCAAGTTTAACCAAATAGGACAATTTTCCAACTAGGAGATGACTATCTAGGATGAGGGTTCTTCTCCCTTAGGACTGTTGGTAGTTCTGGCATTTTGTATCTATGCAGAGAGATGTTTGCCTTACCTTAAGAATGTGTTTGGTGGGGACAACATCTGCCAAGAAATTTGTCTAGAGAATTAGTCATATCAAAGTCAACGATGTCCTCTTTTGGAAGTGTGGCATTGGGACCATTTCATTTTTACCAGCTATGTTGTCCCATTTCTCCCTACAGGACAATTTTGGCTATGATCTGCCAGCCGTGGAGGCTGCAATGAAAAAGCATGAAGCTATCGAGGCCGACATCTCCTCATATGAAGAGAGGATACAAGTGGTGGCTGACCTGGCTCAAGAGATGGAGTCTGAAGGATATTACGATATCTTCAGGATCTCGGCCCAGAAAGACAACATCCTGCGGCAGTGGGGCTTATTGAAAGGCCTGTTGAGTGCCAGGAGAGGAAGGCTGGAGCAAAATTTGGCTCTGCAGAAAATTTTTCAGGAGATGGTCTACATGATTGATTGGATGGATGAGATGCAGGTAATGGAACTGTGTTTGAGGGACACAACTCTTAAGAATATATATTTGGGGTAGAGGGGGGCTTGTAACTGAGGTTTCTTATCCTCTCCAAGGTTCCTCTATCCTCCAAAGATTTTGGAAAGCACCTTTTGGAAGTGGAGGACCTCTTACAGAAGCACAATCTGTTAGAGGCCGACATCTCTGCCCAGGCTGAACGGGTCCATTCCTTAAATCAGGCTGCTCTGAAATTCACCGAATTTAGTGGTACGTGTTTGGGAAGGGTTAAGGGTGAAGAAAGGGGTAAAAATTATACACTGTTGCAACCTTGTTTTCAAATTTTATGTTAGAAGTACCTTGTTAAATGGCAGTGGATACATGGTATAACCCACAACAGAAGTAGTGTCTACCTAGATGACCAGCACATAACTCCCCACCGTATTTCATATTTTAGATTATCAACCTTGCGATCCACAAGTTATTTGTAACCGGGTGGAACATGTCAAGAGCTGCCTGGAGGGTTTGCGCCAGCTAGCCGAGAGGCGCCGAGAAGAACTGGAAGAGTCTCGTCGCCTCTGGTGCTTTCTGCAGGAGGTGGAGGAGGCAGAAGGCTGGATCCGGGAGAAGATGCAGATCTTGTCTACACCACATGGCTACGGGAAGGATCTAAGTAGCGTTACACGTCTCCTGAGCAAACACAAGATCCTGATTGGGGAGATAGGAGGGAGGCATACCATGTTACAACAGACCCTACAGAAGGGGGAGCAGGTGAGGTCTATCTATAGTTGTACATGGACCTTTCTTCATCTCACTACTTAAATTAGATCGCTAGGCTTTAACAGGCCCAATTCTAAAACCTGCTTTTATAATAACCAGGTGCTGGAAAAGAGGCGCCGAGGGTTGTCCGGGCTTCGACAGCGTATGGAAGAGGTGAAGCTTCAGTGGGAAAATCTCGAAAAAGCCTCCAGTGTCCACCAGCAGAAGCTCCAAGAAGCCTCCAGCTTCCACCAGTTCAATGCCGACAACACCGAACTGGCGGGATGGTTGCAGGACACATACCGCCTGGTCTCCAGTGATGACTTTGGCCATGACGAGTACTCTACCCAGTCACTGGTCAAGAAGCACAGAGCAGCCATGGAAGAAATAGAGAAGCACCGACCTGCTGTTTTGGGGCTAAGGAACCAGCTGTCTGAGCTGGGTGCAGAATATAGAGACCAAGTAGATATACAGATCTGCATTGTAGAGGTGGAACAGCTGTATGGAGAGGTGGTGGAGGTAGCTGGTCTTAGGAGTCAGTGGCTCCAAGATGCCTTGGATGTCTACAAGATGTTTGGGGAGGTCAACTCCTGCGAGGTGTGGATAGACGAGAAGGAGCAGTGGCTGGTGAAGATGGAGATCCCGCAATGTTTGGAAGATGGGGAGGTGGTACAGCATAGGTGAGAATGATCAAAGATGGGTGGGTTCTCAGAGTGAAGTTGTAAAGAGTGTGGGGCGGTCTGACTATGAAGTAGAGAATGTCATATGGTAGTGGAGATGGGAAGGAGAGAGAAATACATTGGATAAAGTCGTAGAAGAAGAAATTGAAAGAAGCTTGAGAGAGTGAACATGAATGTCACAACCTACTTCGTTGAGCTGAAAAGGCCATTAGACCCATCCTACCCATAGGTTTCCTTCTGATAGATATCCCCTCACATAGGATGGCTATAACGTCCAGGACCTAGGTAGCCTAAACAAGGATTTCCTTTAGGAAACAGGGAAGGAGCTACAGGGCTTCAAGGAAGGGGCTTTAGGATGTATATCTCTCTATCTTGGTGCCGGTGGGTTGATGCACTAAATGGGCAGACCTTCCATTTATTGTCTGGCCTCATTAAGGGGTCTGAGGCGACAACTCTACTAGGGAAACTAATTGTCTGCGATCTAGGGAGAGGTGTAGGGGCAACAAGACTCGGGGGTAAGGTGCCTATCTAACTGGGGAAAGAATCCGGGTTGAACTGTGGAGAGATAGCAAGTGTAGTGGGGGAGGTGGTGCAGAAAAAAAGCCAACCCATATTGCTTCTTGATGGGGTTTACAGGGCCACTTATGTCACTTATTTGTTGTTGGACCGGTGGGGGTCCGTCCCTTAACCTGACCTCCCCTAGGGTAGGGGTGCCTTTATTGGGCTGCAGAGGAGTCAATGTATGCAATCCAGGGTGTGCAAACTATTTTTATGGGTGGCCAGGGCTGATTGACAGGTTCAAGCATATATCAAGTGGTGGTTAACTGGATCAAAAGGATAACATTTACAAAGTACTTGTCATCTCTTGACCCTTGTATGTTGCAACAAAGTGTTTTAATTGTTGTCTGGCAACCTAGTGAACTATGCCTGATGTCACGGTGGGGGTCCGTCCCTTAATGCAACCTGCCATACGGTAGGGGTGCCTTTATTGGGTCGGAGAGGAGTCGGTGTATGTAATCCGGGGTGTGATATATTTTGTAGCCGGCCAGGACTTCCACACTATTTTAACAATATAGGCTTTCCTAGTCTGTATGGGGGCCTGGGCTGATTGACAGGTTCAAGCATATACCAAGTGGTGGTTAACTGGATCAAAAGGATAACACTTACAAAATACTTGGCATCTATTGACCTTTGTCTATTGCAACAAAGTGTTTCAATTATTTACTGACAATCTAGTTAGCTATGCCTGACGTCTCAATCAGCTTTGCAGACATCCCCAATGAAGTCTATGGAGCCAAAACCGGCACTACCGCAAGTCCGCACCCGCTCGTAGACCTGGTCAGATCTCTGTACTGGGAACAAACTGGTACTGTGGTTGGCTACTGATCAGCCTTAAAGTGATATTAACCAAATTGGCTTTAGTTACCCAGGGAGAAATATTAATGAGCCTTGGGACATACAATAAGTCACTCAGGGAAACGTTATGGACAATGTCCAATTTTGGGTCACCTTGGCCTTAATCCAGGTCAAGTGATTTATAGTTTTATCTGGAAAAGTTTCTTGGCAATGAAAAGCCCTGAAACCACAGTTGTGTTAGTAGCTGGGGTTCCTGGTCCATAGTCCTGGTTGCCCGGTCCATGGTCCTGGTGATACAGAGGGATGTGACAATGAGTTTTGAGTATGGTGAGGAGATATGTAGACAATTGAACATCAGTGGAGACGAAAAAGAGAGAGAAATGTGTGATAAAACGTATGATAAAAGACCAAAATAAGTGACTGGAAGAAGAAAATAGGTTAAGGTCAAGACAAATGATTAGAAGTACAACAGGAAAGATAAATGTGTTGTTGAAGTCAGGAGTGGGAAGAGACTTGTTTTTGAGTGTAGTTCTGATCAAATATTACCCCCTGTAGGTTCGAGAGCCTGGACCAGGAGATGAACAGTCTGATGGGTCGTGTTTTGGACGTTAATCAGATTGTACAACAGCTCCTAGAAGGGGGCCATCCAAGCTCCTCAGAAGTCCGGGCGTGTCAGGACCACCTAAACAGCAGGTAGGCCAACCCTAGGGAGCATGTCGTTAAGGTGGCTCCACTCTACCTTCTTATAGGTTAATAGTTCACCCTCTCCCACCTTAAAAATAAAGAGTGTTTATTTTTCCCTGGCGATTCGATTTAATCTTCTGCATTAGATCAGCAGTTTGGTGACACCCGATACGGCTCTTCTGCCGAGTCTGCATTGATCCAGATTTCTCTGAGCGAGATTAAACCCTCCTTCCTCCTTGCCTAAGCACTCTTTATTCATTAAGCCTTAAAGATGTTTTCCATGCTCATCATTTCCCAGACTTGTCTCCTTCATGTGCATCTCTACTAGTGTCCCCATCCATCTCTTGACCTCTGCTCACCTCCCTTATCTGAAATATTGACCTTCCCATCCCTCATTCCCCAAGGTGTTTGCTGTTCTCCTTCTTCCAGACCTGGTGACTTCTTATTTATCTTTTATTATCCATACTCAAGTAATGAGTCATTTTTCTGGGCAGGAACCATGGCTGTTCAAGCCATTGAATAACCTAGTAGTCAGAACACTCTTTGTGGCAGTGAGACAGAAGTCTATGTGCCTAACCTGCCTATGAACGTCCTCTAACATAATGAATCACTTCTCCTATCTGGATAGGTGGAATCGGATTGTGGAGCTTGTTGAGCAGAGGAAGGAACAGTTGAGCTCTGTGTTACGTCTCCAGAACTACTTCCTAGAGTGCAACGAGGTCAAGTCTCAAATTCGAGAGAAGAGGAAGGCGATGGAGACCTCACAGTGTGGGACTGGTGAGCTAGGAGGAGTGTTGTCCCTCCAGAGGAAACTGTCCAATATGGAAGCGGCATTGTTGGCTTTAGAACCCAAGTTGGTTCAGCTCCAACAGGACGCAGAAGTCCTTGCCACGTGTCACCCATCTCAGGCCATGGAGGTGCTGGTACACTTCGAGGAAATCAGTGGGGAGTGGGAAGCTCTGAAGAGGACACTCCAAGGTTGTGAGGATTCTCTCACAGTTGCCAGCAAGCTTCAGCAGTTCATCCAAGACTTGGACAACTTCTTAACCTGGTTGGTCAAGACACAGACAGCAGTGGCCACAGAAGAGCTACCGTCCAACTTGATTGAGGCCGAGAGATTGTTAGGACTTCACGGCTCTCTTAAAGAGGAGATCAACCGATATGAAGAGGATTACAATAAGATACAAGCAGTCAGTGATCTCCTGAGCTTGGAGGAGACTGATCTGCCCTACTTGTCTCTCCAGCAGTGGTTACAGAAGCTAGAAGTTGGGTGGAACAAGCTACTTCAGATGTGGGATAACAGGAGGGAGGTCCTTGTTCAATCACACATCTTCCATCTCTTCTTGAGGGACTTCAAGCAAGCTGAGGCATGTCTAAACAACCAGGTAAGACATTTACAGGAGCCTTAGCGTGTCATCTTCCCACCTTGGAGGTTTTTAGGACTGGCTACCAATAGTTTTATGGATAAATGGTTGGAGTATACTCCAATATACGATGATCAGAACTGGCTAAAGGTGGGATTCAGGTCACAGCTTGAGGTTGTGAGGGCAAGATCTGGTCGCACAGGCATCATCAACATGAGATACTGAGGTCAAGACACTCAGAAAACAGAATCAAGATCACATGCTGATGTCAGGGCAAGAAGGATAGAGATCACACACTGATGGCAGGATCCAGGCCACATACTGAGGTCAGGGCAGGATCCAGGCCACATACTGAGGTCAGGGCAGGATCCAGGCCACACACTGAGGTCAGGATCCAGGCCACACACTGAGGTCAGGGCAGGATCCAGGCCACATACTGAGGTCAGGGCAGGATTCAGGCCACATTCTGAGGTCAGAGCAGATAGGATACAAGACTAACACTTGAGGTTGGGTAGCAGGATAAGGTTGCACAGGCATGATCAACCTCAGATCCTGAGGTCAGGGCACCTAGGATCCAGGTTATACACTGAGTTCAGGGTAGGCAGAATCAATGATCCATGCTGAGGTCAGGGCAGGAAGGCTACAAGTCACATACTTAGGTCTGTTCAGGAAAAAGGCAGATCACACACTGATGTCCGTGCAAGCAGAATCAGTCACATGCTGAGGTCATGGCAGGTAGGATTAAAGGCATTTACTGAGGTCAGGGCAGGTACATGTTCACATTCCAAGTTCAGGGTATTTCGGATCAGTTTACTGCTGAGATGGGGCAGGCAGGATCCAGATCCAACACTGAGGGCAGAGCAGGCAGATCCAGGTCACATTCTTAGGGCAGGTACCTGGTCACATTCTGGTATTTAGGATCAGGCCAATGCTTTGACCAGGGTCCACACCACAGAATGATGTCATGGCAGACGTGATGCAGGTCACATGCTGAGATCAGAGCAGGAAGGTTAAACACATAGGTCAGGGCAGGCAGAATCCAGGCCACACAAGTGGGTCAAACAAGCATAATCAGGTCACATACTGAGGTCAGAACCAAGGTTATACACTGAGGTCAGGTCAAGCAGAATTAATACCATTTGCTGAGGTCCGATCAGGAGGTTACAATTCACACAGAGGTCAGGGCAGGTAGGATCCAGACCACACAAGTAGGTCAAACAAGCATAATCAGGTCACATACTGAGGTCAGAATAGAAAGGTTATACACTGAGGTCAGGTCAAGCAGAATTAATACCACACACTGAGGTCAGAACAGACATTATCTAGGCCATAAAATAAAAATAGCTAATAGTTCGAACCAGGAAAACATCAAGAAAACGAAATGGCTACAAAATCATTTAAATCTATTTTTTTTATTCAAAAAGGTATAAAATTGTTTATTTTAAGGTCATTGGAGAAAATCTGGGTCTTCTGCGTAAATTTAATCCTCTATAATTACACGCAGAGGGATCGCGGCGCCTTCAGGGTTTTGGGTGAGAACTGTGATTTTCAGGAGATTACGGGCGTTCTGTAATTATGACGCCGTCAGCCAGATCTGGGTCAGCGCTCGCTGCGGTGTACGGGGAGAGTGCGGATGTGGATCAAAGAGACGCCAAATCCCAGGGTATAGGGCGGGAAATAGAGAGAGCGCAGAGTGTGTGAGAGCGCGGGGCTGTACAGTATCCCATATACATACATATACAGTATAAATAATACCTGGGAGCCAGGGCTCCTATAATGTGTACAACTGGCTCCTATAAAATCTGTCTATCTAGCTATGTATGTATCTATATTGCTCGCTAGCTCTCGCTCTCGCTATCCCCCTCTCGCTATCCCCCACTAGCTCTCTCTCTCGCTCTCCCCCTCTCGCTATCCCCCACTAGCTCTCTCTCTCGCTCTCCCCCTCTCGCTCTCGCTCTCCCCCTCTCGCTCTCGCTCTCCCCCTCTCGCTCTCGCTCTCCCCCTCTCGCTCTCGCTCTCCCCCTCTCGCTCTCCCCCTCTCGCTCTCTGTCTCCCCCTCTCGCTCTCTGTCTCCCCCTCTCGCTATCCCCCTCTCGCTATCCCCCTCTCGCTATCCCCCTCTCGCTATCCCCCTCTCGCTCTCGCTCTCCCCCTCTCGCTCTCGCTCTCCCCCACTCGCTCTCGCTCTCCCCCACTCGCTCTCGCTCTCCCCCACTCGCTCTCGCTCTCCCCCTCTCGCTCTCGCTTTCCCCCTCTCGCTCTCGCTGTCCCCCTCTCGCTCTCGCTGTCCCCCTCTCGCTCTCGCTGTCCCCCCTCTCGCTCTCGCTGTCCCCCTCTCGCTCTCGCTGTCCCCCTCTCGCTCTCGCTGTCCCCCTCTCGCTCTCGCTGTCCCCCTCTCGCTCTCGCTGTCCCCCTCTCGCTCTCGCTGTCCCCCTCTCGCTCTCGCTCTCGCTGTCCCCCTCTCGCTCTCGCTCTCGCTGTCCCCCTCTCGCTCTCGCTCTCGCTGTCCCCCTCTCGCTCTCGCTCTCGCTTTCCCCTCTCGCTCTCGCTCTCCCCCTCTCGCTCTCCCCCTCTCGCTCTCGCTCTCGCTCTCCCCCTCTCGCTCTCGCTCTCCCCCTCTAGCTCTAGGTCTCCCCCTCTAGCTCTAGGTCTCCCCCTCTAGCTCTCGCTCTCGCTGTCCCCCTCTCGCTCTCGCTGTCCCCCTCTAGCTCTCGCTCTCGCTGTCCCCCTCTCGCTCTCGCTGTCCCCCTCTCGCTCTCGCTGTCCCCCCTCTCGCTCTCGCTGTCCCCCTCTCGCTCTCGCTGTCCCCCTCTAGCTCTCGCTCTCGCTGTCCCCCTCTCGCTGTCCCCCTCTCGCTGTCCCCCTCTCGCTCTCGCTGTCCCCCTCTCGCTCTCGCTGTCCCCCTCTCGCTCTCGCTCTCGCTGTCCCCCTCTAGCTCTCGCTCTCGCTGTCCCCCTCTCGCTCTCGCTGTCCCCCTCTCGCTCTCGCTGTCCCCCCTCTCGCTCTCGCTGTCCCCCCTCTCGCTCTCGCTGTCCCCCTCTCGCTCTCGCTGTCCCCCTCTCGCTCTCGCTCTCGCTGTCCCCCTCTCGCTCTCGCTCTCGCTGTCCCCCTCTCGCTCTCGCTCTCCCCCTCTCGCTCTCCCCCTCTCGCTCTCGCTCTCCCCCTCTAGCTCTCGCTCTCGCTGTCCCCCTCTCGCTCTCGCTCTCGCTGTCCCCCCTCTCGCTCTCGCTCTCCCCCTCTCGCTCTCGCTCTCCCCCTCTCGCTCTCGCTCTCCCCCTCTAGCTCTAGGTCTCCCCCTCTCGCTCTCGCTGTCCCCCTCTCGCTCTCGCTGTCCCCCTCTCGCTCTCGCTGTCCCCCTCTCGCTCTCGCTGTCCCCCTCTAGCTCTAGGTCTCCCCCTCTAGCTCTCGCTCTCGCTGTCCCCCTCTCGCTGTCCCCCTCTCGCTGTCCCCCTCTCGCTCTCGCTGTCCCCCTCTAGCTCTCGCTCTCGCTGTCCCCCCTCTAGCTCTCGCTCTCGCTGTCCCCCTCTAGCTCTCGCTCTCGCTGTCCCCCTCTAGCTCTCGCTCTCGCTGTCCCCCTCTAGCTCTCGCTCTCGCTGTCCCCCTCTCGCTCTCGCTGTCCCGCTCTCGCTCTCGCTGTCCCCCTCTCGCTCTCGCTGTCCCCCTCTCGCTCTCGCTGTCCCCCTCTCGCTCTCGCTGTCCCCCTCTCGCTCTCGCTGTCCCCCTCTCGCTCTCGCTGTCCCCCTCTCGCTCTTGCTCTCGCTCTTGCTCTCGCTCTTGCTCTCCCCCTCTAGCTCTCCCCCTCTCTCAAGGCCATATTAGATTTTTGCCTATTTTAGTTCCACTTGTTCTTCCCTTACTGGTTAACCATTCCATGCACCCACTACTCCATGCAGTAACTAGACTTGTGTAGGTTTCCCAGGAACTGCAATTGACCCATTACGTAATTACAAATACTTCAAATATTTGTAGTTAGAAGGTGAGTTATTTAGGGTGATGTGTGAAAATACTACTTTACAGAGGTGGTAGGGTCAAACACAGTTATTATTGTGTATTATATGTTGTGTTCATTCCTAGGAATCGGCATTGGCTCACGTTGAGTTGCCCAATACGGTGGAAGGGGTGGAAGAGGCCATCAAAAAGCACAGAGACTTCCTCACCACCATGGAACTAAACTCCCAGAAAGTTTTGATTGCTGTGGAGGCCGGAGAGAGCCTCATACGGCTCGGGAATGTGTTTGCCGACCGGGTTCAAGAGAGGATCATCGCCATCCAGAAGAGGTGAGTGTGAGGGGACAATGGAATTTCCTAAAAAAATACCTACAAATATTCCCTGTCCATCATGGGAGATCATCAACACAGGAACGAGAGTAGCAGTGGTTTATGTACGCTCATGACATTCTCATTGAACTGAAGACCACCCAACCTAAGCTCGAGAAGAGCACTAGTGTATGTGCTCCCATAATAATCCCATTGAGACCACCAAATTATTGCCTATCCACTAGTAGAGACCACCCAACCCAAGCTCAAGAAAAGCACTAGTGTATGTGCTCCCATAATAATCCCATTGATATCACCAAATTATTGCCTATCCAATAGTAGAGACCACCCAACCCAAGCTCAAGAAGAGCACTAGTGTATGTGCTCCCATAATAATCCCATTGAGACCACCAAATTATTGCCTATCCACTAGTAGAGACCACCCAACCCAAGCTCAAGAAGAGCACTAGTTTATGTATCCCATGATAATCCCATCAATACCTCAAAAATATTACCTGTCCTCTACTGAAGACCACCAAGCCAACCTAAATTAGAGCGCTAGTTTATGTACTCCATTGAGATCCCAAACAAATTACCTATACACTATTGAAGACCACCCAACCCAAGCTCGATAAAAACATTAGTTTATGTACTCCAATGACAATCCCATTAATTCCTCAAAAAATATTATCTGTTCACTACTGAAGACCACAAAACAAAGCCTCAAGAAAAGCACTAGTTTATGCACTCCCATGACAATCCCATTGTGACGCCACTACTGAAGACCACTCAACCCAACCTCAATAAGAGCATTAGTTTATCTACTTCCATGATAATCCCATCAATACCTCAAAAATATTACCTGTGCAATATGGTGGTACCAAATCTCAAGAGGAGCAGTGGTTTATCTACACCATATTACTTGTCCACCATGGTAGACCACCCAACCATTGCAATCCCATCAAGACCTGTACACCGTTATAACGATCCCAACTGAAGCTCAAGCGGAACTGTGTTTTTGTTTGCCCATGGCAATCCTGCCAAGACCTCAAAAATATTATCTGGCCACCATTATAGACTGTGGAGCTGGGTATAGGCGATGGGAAAGGGATAGATGGGGGAGTTCGGTACAGGCGATGGGTATGGGAAAGGGAGTTGGGTAGAGGCGATGGGTATGGGAAAGGAGTAGATGGAAAGTAGGCGTTATGTAAAGGAAACTGGGTAGGAGGAAGGGATAGATGGGGTCGATAGAGATGAAGGTGGGTGTAGAATGGTTGGGTAGAGAATGGAAAGATGGAGATGAAAGTAGGTATAGGAGGCTGAAGAGCGTGGATTGAGAGTAGATAACATAGATATGGGGATTAGTGATTGGGAAAAAGAGAGTGGAGATGATTGCTTGGCTGAGGAGACTACTTGGATTGGAAAGAGAAGAAGATGGGAGATCTGTAGGAGAGGGTATTGATGAGGAAGAGGAGATGAGGGAATGGGGAAGAATAAAAGAATACAAAGAAGGGGGCAGTTGGTTGAAGAAACACCCCAAAAATATAAGAGATAATAAGCTCTACTGGGCTCAGAGGGGAGGAGAGAAGGCACTCTATGGCCCCGGTACTAGAAGTAACACCTAGAACCCTACAGAAGGAGAAGTGAGAGAGCTGGGGAACTAGGGACGGAGGAAAAGGAGGAAATGTGGAGAGGAAGAGAAGAGATGCTAAGAAGTCACTAAAGGAGAGAAAGAGAGAGAGAAAAAAAGGGATGGGGTGCTTAGAGGAAAGTCTGGGGTGGGTATGGAGAAAAGGAAAGGTAGGGGGATAGGCAGAGATAGGGGGAGAGAAGGTAATAAGAAAAGGAAGGGGTAGGCAGAGATAGGGGGAGAGAAGGTGATAAGAAAAGGAAGGGGTAGGCAGAGATAGGGGAGAGAAAGTGATAAGAAAAGGAAGGGGTAGGCAGAGATAGGGGAGAGAAGGTGATAAGAAAAGGAAGGGGTAGGCAGAGATAGGGGGAGAGAAGGATATAAGAAAAGGAAGGGGTAGGCAGAGATAGGGGTGAGAATGTGATAAGAAAAGGAAGGGGTAGGCAGAGATAGGGGAGAGAAGGTGATAAGAAAAGGAAGGAGTAGGCAGAGATAGGGGAGAGAAGGTGATAAGAAAAGGAAGGGGTAGGCAGAGATAGGGGAGAGAAGGTGATAAGAAAAGGAAGGGGTCGGTAGAGATAGGGGGAGAGAAGGTGATAAGAAAAGGAAGGGGTAGGCAGAGATAGGGGGAGAGAAGGATATAAGAAAAGGAAGGGGTAGGTAGAGATAGGGGAAGACAAGGTGATAAGAAAAGGAAGGGGTAGGTAGAGATAGGGGAGAGAAGGTGATAAGAAAAGGAAGGGGTAGGTAGAGATAGGGGAGAGAAGGTGATAAGAAAAGGAAGGGGTAGGCAGAGATAGGGGAGATACAGTGATAAGAAAAGGGGTAGACAGAGAGAAGGTGATAGGGAAGGGGTAGGCAGAGATAGGGGGAGAGAAGGAGATAAGGAAGGGGTAGGCAGAGATAGGGGGAGAGAAGGAGATAAGAAAAGGAGGGGGTAGGCAGAGATAGGGGAGAGAAGGTGATAAGAAAAGGAAGGGGTCGGTAGAGATAGGGGGAGAGAAGGTGATAAGAAAAGGAAGGGGTAGGCAGAGATAGGGGGAGAAAAGGTGATAAGAAAAGGAAGGGGTAGGTAGAGATAGGGGAGAGAAGGTGATAAGAAAAGGAAGGGGTAGGCAGAGATAGGGGGAGAAAAGGTGATAAGAAAAGGAAGGGGTAGGTAGAGATAGGGGAGAGAAGGTGATAAGAAAAGGAAGGGGTAGGCAGAGATAGGGGAGATACAGTGATAAGAAAAGGGGTAGACAGAGAGAAGGTGATAGGGAAGGGGTAGGCAGAGATAGGGGGAGAGAAGGAGATAAGGAAGGGGTAGGCAGAGATAGGGGGAGAGAAGGAGATAAGAAAAGGAGGGGGTAGGCAGAGATAGGGGGAGAGAAGGTGATAAGAAAAGGAAGGGGTAGGCAGAGATAGGGGAGAGAAGGTGATAAGAAAAGGAAGGGGTCGGTAGAGATAGGGGGAGAGAAGGTGATAAGAAAAGGAAGGGGTAGGCAGAGATAGGGGGAGAAAAGGTGATAAGAAAAGGAAGGGGTAGGCAGAGATAGGGGAGAGAAGGTGATAAGAAAAGGAAGGGGTAGGCAGAGATAGGGGGAGAAAAGGTGATAAGAAAAGGAAGGGGTAGGTAGAGATAGGGGAGAGAAGGTGATAAGAAAAGGAAGGGGTAGGCAGAGATAGGGGAGATACAGTGATAAGGAAAGGGGTAGACAGAGAGAAGGTGATAGGGAAGGGGTAGGCAGAGATAGGGGGAGAGAAGGAGATAAGAAAAGGAAGGGTAGGCAGAGATAGGGGGAGAGAAGGAGATAAGAAAAGGAGGGGGTAGGCAAAGATAGGGGGAGAGAAGGTGATAAGAAAAGGAAGGGGTAGGCAGAGATAGGGGAGAGAAGGTGATAAGAAAAGGAAGGGGTAGGCAGAGATAGGGGAGAGAATGTGATAAGAAAAGGAAGGGGTAGGTAGAGATAGGGGAGAGAAGGTGATAAGAAAAGGAAGGGGTAGGCAGAGATAGGGGAGATACAGTGATAAGAAAAGGAAGGGGTAGGCAGAGATTGGGGAGAGAAGGTGATAAGAAAAGGAAGGGGTAGGTAGAGATAGGGGAGAGAAGGTGATAAGAAAAGGAAGGAGAGGTAGAGATAGGGGAAGAGAAGGTGATAAGAAAAGGAAGGGGTAGGTAGAGATAGGGGAAGAGAAGGTGATAAGAAAAGGAAGGAGAGGTAGAGATAGGGGAAGAGAAGGTGATAAGAAAAGGAAGGGGTAGGTAGAGATAGGGGAAGAGAAGGTGATAAGAAAAGGAAGGAGAGGTAGAGATAGGGGAAGAGAAGGTGATAAGAAAAGGAAGGGGTAGGTAGAGATAGGGGAGAGAAGGTGATAAGAAAAGGAAGGGGTAGGCAGAGATTGGGGAGAGAAGGTGATAAGAAAAGGAAGGGGTAGGCAGAGATAGGGGAGAGAAGGTGATAAGAAAAGGAAGGGGTAGGCAGAGATAGGGGAGAGAAGGTGATAAGAAAAGGAAGGGGTAGGCAGAGATTGGGGAGAGAAGGGCATAGGGGTAGACAGAGATAGGGGCAGGCAGATCTATACCATGGCACTCACCGTCTTTCCCCTCCGGGGTCTTTAGGAGCCAGCGTAACGCGGCCCTGGCCCAGAAATGGCTGCAGCGGCTGAGAGACCACCTCCAGCTACAGCACTTCCTGCAGGACTGCCACGAGGTAGGTACCCCAATACTCATTACTTTCCATTAGTCCTGATACTGCCTATGATACATTGCCCCATGTATGTACCCCAATACTCATTACTTTCCATTAGTCCTGATACTGCCTATGATACATTGCCCCTGTATGTACCCCAATACTCATTACTTTCCATTAGTACTGATACTACCTGTGATACATTGCCCTGTATGTACCCCAATACTCATTACTTTCCATTAGTCCTGATACTGCCTATGATACACTCCCCCTGTATGTACCCCAATACTCATTACTTTCCATTAGTACTGATACTGCCTATGATACATCGCCCCTGTATGTACCCCAATACTCATTACTTTCCATTAGTACTGATACTTCCTATGATACATCGCCCCTGTATGTACCCCAATACTCATTACTTTCCATTAGTACTGATACTTCCTGTGATACATCTCCCCTGTATGTACCCCAATACTCATTACTTTCCATTAGTACTGATGCTTCCTGTGATACATCTCCCCTGTATGTACCCCAATACTCATTACTGTCCATTAGTCCTGATACTGCCTATGATACATCTCCCATGTATGTACCCCAATACTCATTACTTTCCATTAGTACTGATACTGCCTATGATACATCGCCCCTGTATGTACCCCAATACTCATTACTGTCCATTAGTCCTGATACTGCCTATGATACATCTCCCCTGTATGTACCCCAATACTCATTGCTTTCTATTAGTACTGATACTACCTGTGATACATTGCCCCTGTATGTACCCCAATACTCATTACTTTCCATTAGTACTGATACTGCCTATGATACATCTCCCCTGTATGTACCCCAATACTCATTACTTTCCATTAGTACTGATACTGCCTATGATACATCTCCCCTGTATGTACCCCAATACTCATTGCTTTCTATTAGTACTGATACTACCTGTGATACATTGCCCCTGTATGTACCCCAATACTCATTACTTTCCATTAGTACTGATACTACCTGTGGTACATTGCCCCTGTATGTACCCAAATTACTTTCCAGAAGTCCTTTCTCTGCCTCTAAAACATCTCACTATTTTACTGGCATGTCCTAATTTTTTGCTGCATTGTTTATTTACATTTAAAGTGACAGTGTCATTGTTTACAAATGAAGGAATACAATTGATTTCTGGTCACTGTGAATAATATTGTGACTGATGCTCCCCCTCCCCCAACCCTCGCCCGTCTGCCCCTCCACCCCCATAGGTGATAGGGGTAATGGAAGAGAGGAGGAAAAGGAGTGTAATGGGAGAGAGGAAAGTGAGATAGAAGGAGAGAAGAGAGGGAGAAAAAATCAGGAGAAGGAAAGATAAATGGAGAGTGATAAGGACAAAGAGAGATGAGAGAGAGAAGAGTAAGAGAGTGTGGAGAGAAGAAACAGAGAGGAAGATGAAAGAGAAGAAGAAGATAGGGAGAGCAAGGGAAGAGATGTTGGAGAGAGAGATATGAAGAGAGGGAAAGGATGGAGAGAGAGAGAGAGAGAGATAGGAAGGGGGCATAGAGAGAGGTAGGGAAGAGAGGATGGTGAGAGAGGGAGAGGAAGGGAAGAGAGGATGGAGAGAGAGAGGAAGGGAAGAGATGATGGTGAGAGAGGGAGGAAGGGAAGAGAGGATGGTGAGGAAGAGAGGATCATGAGGAAGAGAGGGAGAGGAAGGGAAGAGAGGATGGTGAGAGAGAGAGAGGAAGAGGAAGGGAAGAGAGGATGGAGAGAGAGAGGGAGAGGAAGGGAAGAGAGGATGGTGAGAGGGAGAGGAAGGGAAGAGAGGATGGAGAGAGAGAGGGAGAGGAAGGGAAGAGAGGATGGTGAGAGAGAGAGAGGGAGAGGAAGGGAAGAGAAGATGATGAGAGAGAGGAAGGGAAGAGATGATGGTGAGAGAGAGAGAGAGGGAGAGGAAGGGAAGAGAGGGTGGTGAGAGAGAGGGAGAGGAAGGGAAGAGAGGATGGTGAGAGAGAGGGAGAGGAAGGGAAGAGAGGATGGTGAGAGCGAGGAAGGGAAGAGAGGATGGAAAGGGAGAGGAAGGGAAGAGATGAGGGAGAGGAAGGGAAGAGATGAGGGAGAGGAAGTTGAAGAGAGGATGGAGAGAGAGAGGAAGGGAAGAGAGGATGGAGAGAGAGATAGGGAGAGGAAAGGAAGAGAGGATTGAGAGAGATAGGGAAGAAAGGATGGAGAGAGGAAGGGAAGAGAGGAGGAGTATGGATAGAGAGGATGGAGAGAGAGAGGAAGAGAAGAGATGCTGGAGAGAGACGAAGGGAAGAGATAATGGTGACAGAGAGGGAGAGGAAGGGAAGAGAGGATGGTGAGAGGGAGAGGAAGGGAAGAGAGGATGGTGAGAGGGAGAGGAAGGGAAGAGAGGATGGTGAGAGGGAGAGGAAGGGAAGAGAGGATGGTGAGAGAGAGGGAGAGGAAGGGAAGAGATGATGGTGAGAGAGGGAGGGCAAGAGGATGGTGAGAGAGGAAGGGAGGAGAGGATGGTGAGAGTAAGGGAAGAGAGGATGGTGAGAGTGAGAAGGAGAGTAAGGGAACAGATGATGGTGAGAGGGAGAGGAAGGGAAGAGATGATGGTGAGAGAGAGAGGAAGGGAAGAGATGATGGTGAGAGAGAGAGAGGGCAAGAGGATGGTGAGAGAGGATGGGAGGAGATGATGGTGAGAGGAAGGGAAGAGAGGATGGTGAGAGTGAGAAGGAGAGTAAGGGAACAGATGATGGTGAGAGGGAGAGGAAGGGAAGAGATGATGGTGAGAGAGAGAGAGAGGAAGAGGAAGGGAAGAGAGGATGGTGAGAGAGAGGGAGAGGAAGGGAAGAGATGATGGGGAGACAGAGAGGAAGGGAAGAGAGAGAGGAAGTGAGGGAAGGGAAGAGAGGATGGAAAGGAAGGGAATAGATGGTAGAGAGAGAGAGAGAGAAGGAGAAGAAGGGAAGAGAGGATGGAAAGGGAAGGGAAGTGATGATGGGGAGAGGAAGGGAAGAGAGGATGGAGAGAGAGATGGGAAGGGAAGAGATGATGGAGAGAGGGAGAGAAAGGGAAGAGATGATGGAGAGAGGGAGAGAAAGGGAAGAGATGATGAAGAGAGGGAGAGAAAGGGAAGAGAGGATGGAGAAGAAGAGGAAGGGAAGAGATGATGGAGAGAGAGGGAGAGGAAGGGAAGAGAGAGAGGAAGTGAGGGAAGGGAAGAGAGGATGGAAAGGAAGGGAATAGATGGTAGAGAGAGAGAGAGAAGGAGAAGAAGGGAAGAGA
>JAPZIH010000840.1:47500-80383 GCA_027410445.1 Discoglossus pictus | reverse complement strand
TTCTTTCTTTCTTTTTTCTTTCTTTTCTTTCTTTTTTTTTTTTCTTTTCTTTCTTTTTCTTTCTTTCTTTTTCTTTCTTTCTTTTTCTTTCTTTTTTTCTTTCTTTCTTTCTTTTTCTTTCTTTCTTTTTCTTTCTTTCTTTTTCTTTCTTTTTTTCTTTCTTTTTTTCTTTCTTTTTTTTTCTTTCTTTTTTTTTTTTTTCTTTCTTTTTTTTTCTTTCTTTTTTTTTTCTTTCTTTTTCTTTCTTTTTCTTTCTCTTTCGCCTTGCTCTGTGCTCCTTTTTCATTTTTTCTCTTATTACCTCTCTCTCTGTCTCTTTTCCAGAGGAGTGAACAGCAGTCTCCTCTTACATGAAGCCGAGTTCTATGGCATCACCCCTCTCGGTAGGTTATTTCTGCTGCACTCTCATTCATGGTTATCGTCTCTCTCATTAGAGTGCAGGCGCTCTGAGCTCTCGTGGTTACTCACCTGCCCCTCTCTTTCAGTCAGACGCCTGCAGCTGTGTGAGGAGTTGGAGAGATCCTCCTGTGGGAGTGTCTTGTTTAATGGCTACCTACCTCCCCCTGGTAAGTGTTTTTTTTCATTAGTACACTGGTCCTAGCAGAGACTGAGCCTTTATAACTATATTATTTATTTTTATTTATTCAGTTTTTCCAGCAAAAAAGAGAAACAGACACAGCGTCTCGGGGCTCCAGGTCGGCTCCAGGAGCAGTCTCAGCGAGCGGGCCCCCGTCCGACGTAGTAACACCATGCCCCCCAACCTAGGTGGGGCGGGTATCCTCGGGCGCTTGTTAGAGGAGAGGGGCTATGGAGGAGCCGGGGGTAGGTATAACATGAGGCTCATTCTATGTATGTTGTGTCTACACATCCTAGCTGCCATCCCCTACACATCCTAGTTGCCATCCCCTACACATCCTAGTTGCCATCCCCTACACATCCTAGTTGCCATCCCCTGCACATGCTATCTGCCATCCCCCGCACATCCTAGCTGCCATCCCCCGCACATCCTAGCTGCCATCCCCCGCACATCCTAGCTGCCATCCCCCGCACATCCTAGCTGCCATCCCCCGCACATCCTAGCTGCCATCCCCCGCACATCCTAGCTGCCAACCCCGCACATCCTAGCTGCCATCCCCCGCACATCCTAGCTGCCATCCCCCTAGCTACACATCCTAGCTGCCATCCCCCTAGCTACACATCCTAGCTGCCATCCCCCTAGCTACACATCCTAGCTGCCATCCCCCTAGCTACACATCCTAGCTGCCATCCCCCTAGCTACACATCCTAGCTGCCACCCCCTCGCTACACATCCTAGCTGCCACCCCCCTAGCTACACATCCTAGCTGCCACCCCCCTAGCTACACATCCTAGCAGCCACCCCCTAGCTACACATCCTAGCAGCCACCCCCTAGCTACACATCCTAGCTGCCACCCCCTAGCTACACATCCTAGCTGCCACCCCCTAGCTACACATCCTAGCTGCCACCCCCTAGCTGCACATCCTAGCTGCCACCCCCTAGCTGCACATCCTAGCTGCCATCCTAGCTACACATCCTAGCTGCCATCCTAGCTACACATCCTAGCTGCCATCCTAGCTACACATCCTAGCTGCCATCCCCCTAGCTACACATCCTAGCTGCCATCCCCCTAGCTACACATCCTAGCTGCCATCCCCCTAGCTACACATCCTAGCCGCCATCCCCCTAGCTACACATCCTAGCCGCCATCCCCCTAGCTACACATCCTAGCCGCCATCCCCCTAGCTACACATCCTAGCCGCCATCCCCCTAGCTACACATCCTAGCCGCCATCCCCCTAGCTACACATCCTAGCCGCCATCCCCCTAGCTACACATCCTAGCCGCCATCCCCCTAGCTACACATCCTAGCCGCCATCCCCCTAGCTACACATCCTAGCCGCCATCCCCCTAGCTACACATCCTAGCCGCCATCCCCCTAGCTACACATCCTAGCCGCCATCCCCCTAGCTACACATCCTAGCCGCCATCCCCCTAGCTACACATCCTAGCCGCCATCCCCCTAGCTACACATCCTAGCAGCCACCCTATACTAATAGCTCTACTGTCTCCCCAGGGATTTCCATTGACCCCGGGATGGTCCGGATTATCTGTGGGCATCACAACTGGATTGCAGTGGCCTACGCCCAGTTTATTGTGTGTTATAGGTGAGGGCAAAGAAATGGCCTTATTTGTATTAGTCAGTCTCTTCCTTCCCCTCCTCTCCTCATCCTTCACCTCCTCTCCTCTTCTTTCCCCGCCTCTCTCCTCATCCTTCACATCCTCTCCTCTTCTTTCCCCGCCTCTCTCCTCTTCTTTCCCCGCCTCTCTCCTCTTCTTTCCCCGCCTCTCTCCTCTTCTTTCCCCGCCTCTCTCCTATTCTTTCCCCGCCTCTCTCCTCTTCTTTCCCCGCCTCTCTCCTCTTCTTTCCCCGCCTCTCTCCTCTTCTTTCCCCGCCTCTCTCCTCTTCTTTCCCCGCCTCTCTCCTCTTCTTTCCCCGCCTCATTCCTCTTCTTTCCCCGCCTCATTCCTCTTCTTTCCCCGCCTCATTCCTCTTCTTTCCCCGCCTCATTCCTCTTCTTTCCCCGCCTCTCTCCTCTTCTTTCCCCGCCTCTCTCCTCTTCTTTCCCCGCCTCTCTCCTCTTCTTTCCCCGCCTCTCTCCTCTTCTTTCCCCGCCTCTCTCCTCTTCTTTCCCCGCCTCTCTCCTCTTCTTTCCCCGCCTCTCTCCTCTTCTTTCCCCGCCTCTCTCCTCTTCTTTCCCCGCCTCTCTCCTCTTCTTTCCCCGCCTCTCTCCTCTTCTTTCCCCGCCTCATTCCTCTTCTTTCCCCGCCTCATTCCTCTTCTTTCCCCGCCTCATTCCTCTTCTTTCCCCGCCTCTCTCCTCTTCTTTCCCCGCCTCTCTCCTCTTCTTTCCCCGCCTCTCTCCTCTCTTCTTTCCCCGCCTCTCTCCTCTCTTCTTTCCCCGCCTCTCTCCTCTTCCTTCCCCGCCTCTCTCCTCTCCTCTTCCTTCCCCGCCTCTCTCCTCTCCTCTTCCTTCCCCGCCTCTCTCCTCTCCTCTTCCTTCCCCGCCTCTCTCCTCTTCCTTCCCCGCCTCTCTCCTCTTCCTTCCCCGCCTCTCTCCTCTTCCTTCCCCGCCTCTCTCCTCTTCCTTCCCCGCCTCTCTCCTCTTCCTTCCCCGCCTCTCTCCTCCTCCTCCTCCTCCTCCTCCTTTTCCTCCTTTTCCTCCTCCTTCCCTCCCTTTCCAGCCCTGGCAGCTTGTGTCTGCCTAACGCACTCTCGTCTCTCTCTATCTCTCGCTCTCTCTCAGGATGAAGGAGACCTCCGGCTGGCAGCTGATCTTCTCCAGCCCGTGCCTGGACTGGGTGATAGAGCGCGTGGCTCTGAATGCCAAGGCCATGGCTGGCACCCCCGGGGACAATGACAAGATGCTGGCCGTGGCCTCCTACAGCGAGATCATCCTGTGGGCCATCGGGGGGGATGGTAGCGGCAGCGAGATAGGTGGGACGCGCCCGGCAAACTCATACCATCATTGTATAAAAAACTATAATCTAAAGAATATATTACACATATTAATATTATTTTTATATTTTAGTAATATATTATTATTATTTAATAATTTAGTAATATTGCAAATAATAATACAATATTAACATTTTTATAATGTAATAATAATTTTTTATATTATTAAAAGTAGTAGTAAATAAATAATAACTTTCCTCCTCCCGCTCACCCTGCCCTCTTCTTTCTTCCAGGGGTGTTCAGTCTCGGGGTGCCAGTCGAAGCTTTGTTTTTTGTGGGTAACCAGTTAATTGCCACCAGCCACACGGGCAAAATTGGGGTGTGGAACGCAGTGACCAAGCACTGGCAGGTGAGGGTCTGTCACCAACCCGTCTCTTGTCTGGAACCCCATTGTCCAGCTGTCTCTCCCCCTGACCCTGTCCCTTTGTGCTAGATTCAGGACGTGGTCCCTATAAACAGTTACGACACGGCCGGTTCCTTCCTGCTGCTGGGGTGTAACAACGGATCCATCTACTATGTGGGTGAGTGCCCCCAAAATCCTGCGCTCTCACCTGCTGTCCCTTCTTATTTATTTCACTCTCTTGCATTCTCTCTCTCTCTATTCTTTCTTTCATCCCTCTTTCTTTTCTCGCTCTTTCGTTTGCCCCTCTCTCGCTCTTTCGTTTGCCCCTCTCTCGCTCTTTCGTTTGCCCCTCTCTCGCTCTTTCGTTTGCCCCTCTCTCGCTCTTTCGTTTGCCCCTCTCTCGCTCTTTCGTTTGCCCCTCTCTCGCTCTTTCGTTTGCCCCTCTCTCGCTCTTTCGTTTGCCCCTCTCTCGCTCTTTCGTTTGCCCCTCTCTCGCTCTTTCGTTTGCCCCTCTCTCGCTCTTTCGTTTGCCCCTCTCTCGCTCTTTCGTTTGCCCCTCTCTCGCTCTTTCGTTTGCCCCTCTCTCGCTCTTTCGTTTGCCCCTCTCTCGCTCTTTCGTTTGCCCCTCTCTCGCTCTTTCGTTTGCCCCTCTCTCGCTCTTTCGTTTGCCCCTCTCTCGCTCTTTCGTTTGCCCCTCTCTCGCTCTTTCGTTTGCCCCTCTCTCGCTCTTTCGTTTGCCCCTCTCTCGCTCTTTCGTTTGCCCCTCTCTCGCTCTTTCGTTTGCCCCTCTCTCGCTCTTTCGTTTGCCCCTCTCTCGCTCTTTCGTTTGCCCCTCTCTCGCTCTTTCGTTTGCCCCTCTCTCGCTCTTTCGTTTGCCCCTCTCTCGCTCTTTCGTTTGCCCCTCTCTCGCTCTTTCGTTTGCCCCTCTCTCGCTCTTTCGTTCGCCCCTCTCTCGTTCTCCCTCTTGCCCTCCAGTCATTTTATCCGTCTCTTTTTCAGATGTCCAGAAGTTCCCGCTGCGCATGAAAGACAACGATCTACTTGTTACAGAACTTTACCGTGACCCGTCCGAGGACGCCATCACCGCGCTCAGTGTCTACCTCACACCCAAAACAAGTAATACACTTACACATGTCCTTTCCATTAGTACACTTTGGGCCTAGCAGGGACTGAGCCCTTGTCCTTTCCATTAGTACACTTTGGGCCTAGCAGGGACTGAGCGCTTGTCCTTTCCATTAGTACACTTGGGGCCTAGCAGGGACTGAGCCCATAAACATGTCCTTTCCATTAGTACTCTTTGGGCCTAGCAGGGACTGAGCCCTTGTCCTTTCCATTAGTACACTTTGGGCCTAGCAGGGACTGAGCGCTTGTCCTTTCCATTAGTACACTTGGGGCCTAGCAGGGACTGAGCCCATAAACATGTCCTTTCCATTAGTACTCTTTGGGTCTAGCAGGGACTGAGCCCGTAAACATGTCTTTTCCATTAGTACTCCGATCCCTTTCTCCTCCCAGGTGACAGTGGTAACTGGATAGAGATTGCTTACGGCACCAGCTCTGGAGTGGTCCGTGTCATTGTCCAGCACCCTGAGACGGTTGGGTCCGGCCCACAGCTCTTCCAGACGTTCACCGTCCATCGCAGCCCAGTCACTAAGATCATGCTGTCCGAGAGGCACCTCATATCAGGTCTGAGGGGCTGGATAGAAAGGTGGGAGGGAGAGGACAGGGGAGAGGACGAAAAAGTTTGAGTAGATAAATACAAGGAATGCGGGAGGAGGAGAAGATGAAGAAGTGATGGAGGAGGGGAGGTAGATAAAGGAGGATGAGGAAATGGGAGAGACGATAGAAATCTAGGAGGAAGACTAGAGAGGGGGAATGATGGAGAAGGAGGGAGAAACGAGGATGGAGTAGAGGTAAACAAGGGAGCAAGATACAGTGGCAGAGAAGACAAAAAGGAGGAGAGAGTTGTGGAGTGAGAGAGAAGAGAGGCTAGAGTGGTGGGGGAGAGGATGAGAGAGAGGCTAGAGTGGGAGAGAGATGGGAGTGGCGGGGGAGTGGATGAGAGAGCGGCTAGAGTGGGAGAGAGATGGGAGTGGCGGGGGAGTGGATGAGAGAGCGGCTAGAGTGGGAGAGAGATGGGAGTGGCGGGGGAGTGGATGAGAGAGCGGCTAGAGTGGGAGAGAGATGGGAGTGGCGGGGGAGTGGATGAGAGAGAGGCTAGAGTGGGAGAGAGATGGGAGTGGCGGGGGAGTGGATGAGAGAGGCTAGAGTGGGAGAGAGATGGGAGTGGCGGGGGAGTGGATGAGAGAGAGGCTAGAGTGGGAGAGAGATGGTAGTGGCGGGGGAGTGGATGAGAGAGAGGCTAGAGTGGGAGAGAGATGGGAGAGGCTAGAGTGGGAGAGAGATGGGAGTGGCGGGGGAGTGGATGAGCGAGAGGCTAGAGTGGGAGAGAGATGGGAGTGGCGGGGGAGTGGATGAGAGAGAGGTTAGAGTGGGAGAGAGATGGGAGTGGTGGGGGAGTGGATGAGAGAGAGGCTAGAGTGGGAGAGAGATGGGAGTGGCGGGGGAGTGGATGAGAGAGAGGCTAGAGTGGGAGAGAGATGGGAGTGGTGGGGGAGTGGATGAGAGAGAGGCTAGAGTGGGAGAGAGATGGGAGTGGCGGGGGAGTGGATGAGAGAGAGGCTAGAGTGGGAGAGAGATGGGAGTGGCGGGGGAGTGGATGAGAGAGGAGGAGATAAACCAGGGAGAATTAGGGAATGTGAGAGACAATGGAGGGGACAAGAGAAGGAAGACGAGGAAAAAATAATGGAGAAGAAGGGAGAGACACGGGGTAAGGGAGATGGAGTGATGGAGGAGGAGGAGAAGATGAGAGAAAGATGAGGTAGACTATGGCAGATGAGGAGATTGGAGAGACCATGGAGGGGAGAGAGCTGGGGGAATGAGAGAGGAGGAGGAGAAGATGAGGAAGGAGAAGAGGCAGACCAGAGAGAATGAGACGGTGAGAGATGACGGAGGGAAGGGAGACAGGAGAGAGCTGGAGATTTCTGAGACACCTGAGAGTGTGGAGAGCGGGTATGATTAGAGCGCTGTCCCACGTGAGTATAGAATGTTTTTTCGCCCCCAGTCTGTGCAGACAATAACCACGTGCGCACGTGGACCGTCACCCGCTTCCGTGGCATGATCTCCACTCAGCCCGGCTCCACTCCACTGGCGTCTTTCAAAGTCCTGGCCCTGGAAGACATTGACGGGCACGCGGGGTGCAGCGCTGGGAATGATATCGGTGAGAGGGGGCGGGGGGAGCGGGTGTATGTGGACATTAACATTTTGTAGGCCAGGACTTGCAGTTATTGATGCAAGCTGCCTGCTTATGGGCATCTGCCAGTGGAAAGACTGATAATGGGATCTGATGGGAAACACCTCCCCTCCACTGGTAGATAAACACAATGGAACATTCTATACATTCCTTGCTCATGCTCACACTCTCTCATGCCTCTCCACTGCCCTCCAGGCCCATTCGGAGAGCGAGACGACCAGCAGGTGTTTATCCAGAGAGTGGTGCCCGACTCGAACATTGTGTACGTGCGGCTCTCCTCCACGGGCAAGAGGTGAGTGCTGGGCAGCCATTTCTCTCTCTCTTTCTCTCTCCGTCCGCTACTAATGGCGACGCCTTTGCTTCATGTTGTTTGTGTTTATTTGTGTAGGATCTGCGAGGTGCGCTCCGTGGACGGCGCCCCCATCACCTCCTTCACCGTTCACGAGTGCGAGGGTTCCAGCCGCATCGGCTCCCGGCCCCGGCGCTACCTCTTCACCGGACACGCCAGCGGCTGCATCCAGATGTGGGACCTGACCACGGCCATGGAGGTGGCCAACAAGGGGGAGAGCGGAGGTGAGAGCGTCTCGCACAGTCGGAGTGTGTCTTGCTGTCTGCACTGTCACTATTCCTCTTTTCTCCCCTCTGTCACTCTCTCATGTTTTCCTCTACCTATTTCTCTCCCTCCATCTCACTCCTCTTTTTCTCCTTGTTCATTTTTCTCTCTCTCTTTCTTTCTTTTTCTTTCTTTCTGCTCCCTCCCCTCGCTTTCTCTCTCCCCCTCGCTCGCTTTCTCTCTCCCCCTCGCTCGCTTTCTCGCTCCCCCTCGCTCGCTTTCTCGCTCCCCCTCGCTCGCTTTCTCGCTCCCCCTCGCTCGCTTTCTCCCTCCCCCCTCGCTCGCTTTCTCCCCCCCCCCTCGCTCGCATTCTCCCCCCCCTCGCTCGCATTCTCCCCCCCCCCTCGCTCGCTTTCTCTCTCCCCCCCCTCGCTCGCTTTCTCTCTCCCCCCCCTCGCTCGCTTTCTCTCTCCCCCCCCCCGCTCGCTTTCTCTCTCCCCCCCTCGCTCGCTTTCTCTCTCCCCCCCCTCGCTCGCTTTCTCTCTCCCCCCCCTCGCTATTCTTTCTCTCTCCCCCCCCTCGCTCGCTTTCTCTCTCCCCCCCCCTCGCTTTCTCTCTCCCCCCCCTCGCTCGCTTTCTCTCCCCCCCCTCGCTCGCTTTCTCTCCCCCCCCTCGCTCGCTTTCTCTCTCCCCCCCCCTCGCTCGCTTTCTCTCTCCCCCCCCGTCTCGCTTTCTCTCTCCCCCCCGTCTCGCGCTTTCTCTCTCCCCCCGTCTCGCGCTTTCTCTCTCCCCCCGTCTCGCGCTTTCTCTCTCCCCCCGTCTCGCGCTTTCTCTCTCCCCCCCGTCTCGCGCTTTCTCTCTCCCCCCGTCTCGCGCTTTCTCTCTCCCCCCGTCTCGCGCTTTCTCTCTCCCCCCGTCTCGCGCTTTCTCTCTCCCCCCGTCTCGCGCTTTCTCTCTCCCCCCGTCTCGCGCTTTCTCTCTCCCCCCGTCTCGCGCTTTCTCTCTCCCCCCGTCTCGCGCTTTCTCTCTCCCCCCGTCTCGCGCTTTCTCTCTCCCCCCGTCTCGCGCTTTCTCTCTCCCCCCGTCTCGCGCTTTCTCTCTCCCCCCGTCTCGCGCTTTCTCTCTCCCCCCGTCTCGCGCTTTCTCTCTCCCCCCGTCTCGCGCTTTCTCTCTCCCCCCGTCTCGCGCTTTCTCTCTCCCCCCGTCTCGCGCTTTCTCTCTCCCCCCGTCTCGCGCTTTCTCTCTCCCCCCGTCTCGCGCTTTCTCTCTCCCCCCGTCTCGCGCTTTCTCTCTCCCCCCGTCTCGCGCTTTCTCTCTCCCCCCGTCTCGCGCTTTCTCTCTCCCCCCGTCTCGCGCTTTCTCTCTCCCCCCGTCTCGCGCTTTCTCTCTCCCCCCGTCTCGCGCTTTCTCTCTCCCCCCGTCTCGCGCTTTCTCTCTCCCCCCGTCTCGCGCTTTCTCTCTCCCCCCGTCTCGCGCTTTCTCTCTCCCCCCGTCTCGCGCTTTCTCTCTCCCCCCGTCTCGCGCTTTCTCTCTCCCCCCGTCTCGCGCTTTCTCTCTCCCCCCGTCTCGCGCTTTCTCTCTCCCCCCGTCTCGCGCTTTCTCTCTCCCCCCGTCTCGCGCTTTCTCTCTCCCCCCGTCTCGCGCTTTCTCTCTCCCCCCCCGTCTCGCGCTTTCTCTCTCCCCCCCCGTCTCGCGCTTTCTCTCTCTCCCCCCGTCTCGCGCTTTCTCTCTCTCCCCCCCGTCTCGCGCTTTCTCTCTCTCTCTCTCTCTCCCCCCCCGTCTCGCGCTTTCTCTCTCTCTCTCTCTCCCCCCCCCGTCTCGCGCTTTCTCTCTCTCTCTCTCTCTCCCCCCGTCTCGCGCTTTCTCTCTCTCTCTCTCTCTCCCCCCGTCTCGCGCTTTCTCTCTCCCCCCGTCTCGCGCTTTCTCTCTCTCTCTCTCTCTCCCCCCGTCTCGCGCTTTCTCTCTCTCTCTCTCTCTCCCCCGTCTCGCGCTTTCTCTCTCTCTCTCTCTCTCTCCCCCCGTCTCGCGCTTTCTCTCTCTCTCTCTCTCTCTCCCCCCGTCTCGCGCTCTCTCTCTCTCTCTCTCTCTCTCCCCCCGTCTCGCGCTTTCTCTCTCTCTCTCTCTCTCTCTCTCTCCCCCCGTCTCGCGCTTTCTCTCTCTCTCTCTCTCTCTCTCTCCCCCCGTCTCGCGCTTTCTCTCTCTCTCTCTCTCTCCCCCCGTCTCGCGCTTTCTCTCTCTCTCTCTCTCTCCCCCCGTCTCGCGCTTTCTCTCTCTCTCTCTCTCTCCCCCCGTCTCCCGCTTTCTCTCTCTCTCTCTCTCCCCCCGTCTCCCGCTTTCTCTCTCTCTCTCTCTCTCTCTCTCCCCCCGTCTCGCGCTTTCTCTCTCTCTCTCTCTCTCCCCCCGTCTCGCGCTTTCTCTCTCTCTCTCTCTCCCCCCGTCTCGCGCTTTCTCTCTCTCTCTCATCCCTCTCATCCCTCTCATCCCTCTCATCCCTCTCATCCCTCTCATCCCTCTCATCCCTCTCATCCCTCTCATCCCTCTCATCCCTCTCATCCCTCTCATCCCTCTCATCCCTCTCTTTTTTCTCTCAGAGCTCGGTGGTCTCACACAGGAAGAGCTTCTGGAACAACTAGAGCAATGTGATCTGGCCCTTACCCGCACCCCGGACCTCAGCCCTGCCACCTCGTACAGCCACAGCGCCAACCCCCGCGCCTCCATCTCCAGGTGAGTGTCTGCATGTATATTATATCTACCTACCTCACAGGGACACGGCAAAGGTCCCAGTTGTCGAGGGAAACTAAAACGCTACAGCTCACTTTACCGGTCAGTCATCCTCTCTGATCCACCCACTAATGACAGACTGATATTTCTTATTAATGGGGTGATAAATGTGAATCATTGACTATGGATCTGTTGTGCTCAGAATGTTCATTAAGCGAATTACCCCCTGGGGTCTAAGCATCCCCAGTTTATTTAGATTCATATGGCTTTACACTGAACAATATAGTCAGAGCCCTAGGGGATAATGGGCAATAATCACCTATTAGGTAGAGATATCGTTCCATGCTTGGTGAGTGAATCAGGAAGGCTGATTGACGGGTACAATTTATATATAGTCTTTTATTACCTATAGCTATGTCCATTTAGGTAGATAGAATGGGTAAGCTAGATGGACCTGTTCTGATTTGTTTCTTGTATTCTCCCAGCCTACAGTCGCAAGTGAGTGAAACCTCCCGTGATCGCTTCTCTCGGGCAGCGTTTCCCTCCACCCACCGCCCCCAGGTTCTGGCGGTCCGTCCATCAGACGGGTGGGCGTCATTGTGCAGTCTTCAGCCTCAATTTGCAGGAAGCTTGAACTCAGTCCACAAGTCGGACACTTTGCCACGCTCGGGTGCCTGGCCTAGAGCTTCGAGCAGGGGTGACCACCGAGACCCGCCATCGCCCCGTGTCAGTGGAAGCTTTGTAGAGCGGTGCCAAGAGCTTGCCCGATCTTCAGAGTCTCATCACCCTGATGCATGGAGATGCAATAGTGACGTGGTCACCAGACCGAAAACCCCCCGAGCCGCCGTGCCAACCAGACGCCCGGCCTCACCAGCTCCTCCACAGCCATCCCCCCTCTGCATCGCCCCTTCTCCAGCACCTTCGGAGTCACGCACCTCCTCTCCGACTCCTTCCAAAATCTCCCAGAAACCCAGGCTCAATGAGACTTCATTCTAGGGTGGGCCTTCGTAGAGTGATGCCAACAGCTTGCCTGATCTTCCGAGTTCCACCACCATGATGCATGGAGATGCAACAGTGAAGTGGTCACCAGACTTCAAACCCTGTGTTTTACTGTGCCAACCAGGCGCTCGGCCTCACCAGCCATCCCCTCTCCAGCAAATCCCAAGTCACACATCTCTTCTCTGACTCCTCCAAAAAGAAACCCAGGCTAAATGAGACCTCAATCTAAGGTGGACCTTTGAAAGTGGTTCCAAGAACTTGCCCGTGATCTTCCTAGTCCCACCACCCTTATGCAAAAGAGAAGTGGTCACCCTACAAGCCGCCGTGCCAACCAGGTGCTTCTCTCCAGCACCTTCTGTATCCACCACCAGTCACTCACCTCCTCTCGGTCTCCTCCCAAACTTTTCCAGATACCCAGGCTGAATGAGACCTCCTTGTAAGATGGGCCTTGTACATTAAATTACCACCAAAGAAATACACCATACCACCATATACATTATAAATTCGAGTTCTTCAAAAATGTATACTCACTGCCAAAAAACTGATATATTGAAATGTTTTAGTGTTGTGTGTAGAAAGAACTATATGGGCCAAAGCATGACGCCATCATCATGCACCATTCATATCCGTGATGTCATATTTCTAGGCCCCTTTTATAGAGATGTTCCGAGTCGTATATAAGTGTTGTATGGCCTTACATTCCAGAAGTGAGGAGTGAACATCCAGCGAAACTGTTAACTCCGATAAAGAAACATCAATGATGACGTCATCATGACGTCAATGACGTCTTAATAGTAGTGTTTGTGATGTCATCTTTGCAGGCCACAGAGGGACATTCCCAGACATATAGAATTGTTACACACTTATATTGCAATATCCTTACACTCCAAGAAAGGAAAGTGAGGAGTGAACATAAAGCGAAACCATTAACCTCTGCTAAAAATGACCAGCAAATTCTTCAAGATGAAGGTTATCAGGGCAAGGGCAATGACAACAACTTCTACAGTCCACTCCACAATATGTCAACCCTCTCAAAATACCACTGTGCCGTCTATAGACTCACATATCCGTGCTAAACTAATCGGCAAGGTCAACAATCCCCGCAGTGCCTTATTGCCAAGCCTAAACCGGATTATCGGACGATGTAAGAATCCGCCACGGGATTGGCCAGTGCCTGGAATGTAGGAAAGGAAGAGCAAGACGTTTGCTACCCTCCAAAATGGAACGGAAACACCTATTAATACGAGGTCCCCTCGTTATCTATCCCAAGATTGTAAAACAAATCCTGTTGCGCCATCTTGAAAATCATGAAATAAGCATTGTCCTAATGAAGTTCTCTAGGCTGCCACTAGAGGGCACCTGGCAACTGTCAAGATGGCATTGACCAGAGCTCCAATGACAACTCCTGCTCAGTGAGGACCTATTTTAAGAGAAAAATTGGAAGTTGGGGGTAAGTGGACCACGCCCATTTGTGTATCGCTAATAGCACCCCAAAAAACACAAGTGCATTAATTGTCCCCTTTCGGTGTGGGGGGGGACGGCTTATAGTATTATTAAATAACAGTTATATCTTCTTTATAATCTATTTACACTTTTTGTTATAAACTTGTTTCTTTTATAGGAAATTAGGATAAATAAAACATTTTTTTGTAAAATCGTGTCTATTCAAACTTTTTTTTTTTTTTTTACACTTTCACTTTAATCACGAGGCAGAGTTATAAACTGAAACAGAGTGAAACTGGAATAATATTTATTGACTTGCGGTCTACAGAGCTTACACTCTAAAAACAAATGCACATACAATGTAATTCAAAAGGAGTCAAGCTTTTTAGGTAAATAGTATTGGCAGATGGTATGGGCCTATCTGATTCTGTTTTGCGTCTGTACTCTCCCATGAGTATTTGATTTGCACTCCGTTCTTTAAGTTTACTTATTTTTTTATACTCGCTAGCTGGGTACTACACTGGTGCCCGGGTTCTCTAATAGCATATGGGTGCTGCATTGGCACCTGGTATTTCTACTAGTACATGGCTTCTGCATTGGTGCTCGGGTTTTCTACTAGCGCATGGGTTCTGCATTGGCGCCCGGGTTTTGTACATGGCTCCCAGGTTTTCTACTAGCGCATGGGTTCTGCATTGGCGCCCGGGTTTTGTACTAGCACATGGGTTGTTCTGCATTGGCTCTCAGGTTTTCTACTAGTGCTTGGGTTCTGCATTGGTGCTCAGGTTTTGTACTAGCTCATGGGTTGTTCTGCATTGGCGCCCTGGTTTTCTATTAGCTTATGGGTTGTTCTGCATTGGCGCCCTGGTTTTCTATTCGCTTATGGGTTGTTCTGCATTGGCGCCCTGGTTTTCTACTAGCTCATGGGTTGTTCTGCATTGGCGCCCTGGTTTTCCACTAGCTCATGGGTTGTTGCCTGGTTTTCCACTAGCTCATGGGTTGTTGCCTGGTTTTCTTCTAGCTCATGGGTTGTTCTGCATTGGCGCCCTGGTTTTCCACTAGCTCATGGGTTGTTGCCTGGTTTTCTTCTAGCTCATGGGTTGTTCTGCGTTGGTGCTCGAGTTTTTATATTGGCATCCATTTATAGTATTGGCCTTCCTTTTTGTTCCTTTTGGGCTTCATCTTCCTTCTCCATCATGCTTATTTTAACCCCTATTCGGTTCCTCTCTCTCTCTTGCTCTCAGAAGGTGCAGGCACAGACCACCGCCACCACCACGATATTGCCCAATGTTGCAAATATGGCGATCCACAGCCACACAGCATCACATGACCACTGGCCCCTGTCCTCCTGCTCCATCCTGTGAGCTCCCCCAGGGCTGAGAGTGGAATAGGAGCTCGGGAGAGACAGAGTGCAATTATAGGAGGAGTCCAGGAACAGACCGCTCATAGCAGTGAACTGGGGAGAGAGAGAGGACAGCAGAACTAGGCATGTCTCTATTCATCTCCCTTGCACTCTCATTCTAAAACTACATGTTTATCTGTCTCTATCTTTTTCTAATTCTCCCTATCGCTCCATCTTACTGTGTTTTTCCATCTATCTGGCTGTCTCTTATCTGTATTCAATATCTCTTTTGCTATCCTTCTCAATCTGTCTTTATTTTGTTACCATCTCACTCTGTCTTACTCTTTCCTTCTGTGTCTCTATTTCCCTGCCTATCTCTTTTTATATTTTATATATTTTTTTATATATATATTTTTTTTTTTATATATTTTTTTTTTTATATTTTTTTTTTTATATATATTTTTTATATATATATATACACAAGTTAAAAACAAATTTGCCTTTTTGCACTGTTTGTGCTCACAATCTGAACAATAAGACAGATCTATCATTTTCTCATTCTACAATATCTTCTGGGTCGTCTCTCCCCACCGTCCTTATTAGTTTTGGAAATGCTTATTTTTCAAAGAATATTTCAACAAATAAATAATTGGCACCTTAAGAGCCCTTAAACTTACAATTTATTTTTATTATCTAAAAAAAGGATGCAAATATATTTCTTCCCAGACCCCCCTCAAATGTATCCGTAATAACCCATTGATATTAAATAAAGCAGGGCGTACCTGGTCATCGCCCATACAGAAATCCATGTCCCTTATGGATATATCCGCTGATCCCGACCGTGATCGTTTTGCCGTCTACACTCAGAGGGTCTCTCCAAATAGACCTGCTTGGGCCCCCGACCCGCTTAAACCTCACAGATGTTCCGGGGATGATTGCCATCTGTCAATAGGATTATAAAATATTGTATGTCTGAACCCCTCCCTGGCTGTGGCTGGACAGGGTCCCAAGGACACAACGGCTCCGAGGGACAGAAAAGCTTAGCTGTATAGGCTAAAATGCATTGGTTTCATCACATACTGCTCTCTCCACCTCTCACATACTCTTCTTCTGTTTTCATTGTCCTCTCTTACTCCGTTCCATCATTTTCTCTTTTTCCCTCCCCTTCAACTCTCTCTTTCTCGACAAGGTGGTTATCTCCTTCAAATTAAGTTTGAGTACCACCAAATGTCCACTTGGTGTCAGGCTTTGGGTGGTAAATATTTGGTTGACCCTTAAACTTTGTAAACTTCACAAGTCAACTGTACAAGTAGAGAAGAACTAGACTTCACAATGGGCAATAATTCATGTGTTGGGTGGCATTGTTTTTTCATGTCCCTGATGGGAGTGGACTTTGTATGCGGATAAGATCTCTGTTTACTTTTGTGGAAAGAGCTTCAATTCAACTTATGGTGGTAGGCCCCCGTAAAGTTGTTAAATTGCCACAGAAGTTGTTAGAGATGTTTAATGCTTGGGTTGCTTGGAGTGAAAAGGGTTTTAAGGAGGCCTTGGGAGGAACCTCCATTATTCATGATCAACCAAGCAAGAGTAGATAACTCAACCATGCCAACTCCAAACCTGGACATCACGTTAACTAGAAATCGATGGACCTTCCATTTCCACAAAACTTTTGGAGTATAGATGAGATAAATTGGAGTTTGGGGAGTACTTGGAGAGGAGGGCAAAACTATAAGGGGCATTAAGAGGATTAAACGGTATGTGTTGGTACTAAAACATCTGTCGGTGATCAAAAAATCAACAGTTGCATGACCAATTGCCATGACTCAGGGGAGAATTCTACATCTGCAGGAAACCCTCCCTTTGACCATTGAGTGCATGGAGGGGTAATTAATCCCATCACGGGGTAAGATTACACGACAAACTTTAACCCATTCAAACATGCCTTCTAAACTCACTTATGCTATTTGAATTTTATGTCCACCACTAGATAATCCCATGAGCCGGGTTGTTATCAGGATCTACAGTGAGTTGTCCAAATCGCCTGTCTCTGGTGATGGAGACAGGGAGGGGGGAGTAACAATAATAGACCACAACCATACCCAGAAAGGTGTAAGGTGGGACCATCAAAATTCTATTCCAGAGGAAATTCAAATAGGATAAGTGGGCTAATTAGTTTAGAAGGGAACTTTGTTTTAAAGTTAGTGATGTAATTTACCAGCTCATCCCCGAGAGGCTAGTTATCTAGTTAAGGGCTGGTAATTTCTACAAACGGACATCTGTTAGGTCGATATTAGTTTGTCAAGATCTGTTTCTTAGGGCGTGTTATCCTCTATGGAGAGATCTATGGCCCCATTAATTCTCTCCCCCCCATCACCATAGACAGGAAATTTGAACAATAGATTATACATCTTGATAACAACATTGATCGGGATATCGAGCAGTGGACAGGAAATCCCAACAATATAAGTGAGCTAACTAGTTTAGAAGGGAACTTTGAACGTGTGATGTTATTATCAGCTCACCCTGTGATGGAATTAACTCCAAATCCCCCCACACTCATCTAGGGAACTTAATCATGGTGCTCACTATTTTATTTAGAGGTTATAGCCTCTCTTTGTATTTTTAACCAGTTGATTCCGGTTCTAGTCCTGGAATAGAAGCTGATGACCTCGAAGACCATCCATTCCCCGATCCTGTAGCCAAGGCAAGATAATTCTGGAGCTGAGTTGGACCCCCTCCCCCAAGTTTCTTCAGTCTTTCCCCGAGCAATGGAGCCATCCAAGATATCAACCGGCCACCCAACTGATTAACGCTCGCAGCACTCACATAGCACTCCGTCCTAAGGGGGATTTAATTATAATTCAAATATATTCATTAAATCCCAGTCTACTCAAGAATCCGGAATAACTCTTTCATTATTCCTCTCCGGTCATGCGCTCGTATCTGATGCATGCCGACTACAGTAATGATTAACGCCAAGGCCCTAACGATCTTTCCTAATTAACAAACACATCATCTTAATTTGGGGACTTCGATTTTCTATCAGTTTTTACTCTGATTTTTAACACTTTCTCAGCTGAACAGCCTCAGACGGAGTATTTTCCTTCTTCTTTAAAATGAATACGGCATTTCTAATATTTTTGAGTGGTTTCTTTAGAAATTTACTTTTTTTTTTTTTTTTTTTTTTTTAACTTTACATTGGGAGGTGGGTTTATCTGCTGTTGGACCTGTGATGGCCCACCTATTTAGGTAACCCCCCAACTTTATTATTCCTCTGTCCACGTTTCCAGACAGGAACTTTGAACATGGACTGTCCATCTTGAGAACAACCTGCCTGATGGCATTATCTAGGAAATCCATACAGTATATGTCAACTAACTGGTTTAGAAAGGAACTTTGACATAGACCCTTTAAGACTGGATCAATCATACTTAGTAATTAGACAATAATTATGGAAACCTATAATTGAAATAACTTTATTGCAATTTTTATTACAGTATATACATAACAGGACATCATACTTGAATTTGGGAATGTGGTAATAATGGGCCACCACCAATTACATTTCCATGGAACAGCCATTAAAATCTTAGTTGTCGACCCAAAATGGGTCTATGTTGATTAACACTATAACTTCTCCATCTATAATGGTCATGTACAACTCTAAATACTCAACAGTTGGTCAAATCCCAACAAGACTGTTTTAAATTTGTTTCGACCAGTCCAACCCAACCCAAAAAGTCGGATGGTTGGACATCACCTTCATCATTGCATCAAAACGGTAATGACTCGGCTGAATATTTTGTGCGTACATCTCAAATCCTCAATAAACTTGAGTTGGTCATGACCAAATCTGCAAAATAGTTGGGTTGGCATAGATTTGGTTTCCACGAGCGGCATGGTGGGTAAAATTGATAATTTAAACACACGAATGAGATAAACTATATGTCCGGATGACCAGTGTGGTGACGATGGACATGGCACCCTACTCCGTGCTTAGGATCCGGCTAAGCCCTGACTAGGCTGAAATCGGTTTCCCTTACCTGGGAGATGTGCCTATGTCCAGTCATCCAAGGACCAAACCAATGGGAGCCCTGCTGGTCCCTATCGTGCAAGTCATACCCACTCAATACGAAGACCTAATTACTTGGAGTGCAAGAGAATCTTGACAAGTCTAAAATAGGTCACCATATTTGTTGAAGACATCAGTTGAAGTCATAAAAAGAATATGAGGTTACAGAACTTGTTTGGTGGAACATCTTAAAAATAGATTACCATATATCTTGAAGGACAAGAATCAGTTGATGGACTAAAGTCATGAACAGAAGATGTTTTGTAGACACTGAGGAATAAGATGAAACTTCTGTTAATTGGAACACTGTTCTGTTAATTTGACGTCACCAGATGTTGAATCACAAGACATAAGTCATGAAGAGAAGAGGTTATATGAAAATACTAGAGATTACTGATGGTTAAGCAAGATGTCCGTTATATTCTATCCACCAAGACTGTCCATACCCTAAGAAGAGGTCTTGAATATCGTAAATATATTTTTTACAATATAGACACTGACTAAGTCATTAATGTCCAGAGAACGATCGAAAAGTAAATTGATGCCCGATCTGTAGATCCAAGATCGGCTTGTAAAAACTCAAGACACCTCGTTATGGTTTCCCAACAGATACAAACGTTGTCCTAGAGATGTCGAGGTGCCAACCTAAGAAAAGCTAGCTCAGTCTAAAATGAGAACTTCTCCTTTTTTTCATCCACCAATGAGTTTTTCGTTACTTTCTGCTGGCTGAGACGAACATAACACGCGTTGAGAACTGTCCACAAACTCACATCTTGGCTTCCAACATCTCCAGGAAGAGTTTGTGCATGGGGATTCTCCCCTCCAGCCGAATCTGACAGAAGGCTCGGACTGCCTCGTTGGCCGTCTGGCGGAGAAGTGGTAGGGTCATGAGCAGCTTGCCTGTCCGATGGGTGTCTTCTGGGTGGTGCTCTCTCTCGTAGTCCTGCAGAGCTTCGTGTAAACGGTCTTGTAGGCTCAAGACGGCTTCAACGTTCTCAATGTTGGTGGAGTCTGTCCAAAAATAGAGAGATGGGTTAGAGATATGGAACCATGCATGATGACCACAAAACACTGTCGGTTCTTTCTTTTACTCTCTATTTTCTTTCCTCTTCCTCTTGCTCCTTCCCGTGTATCTTTTATACCATCCTTCTCTTTCTATCTTCTCTCTTGATTTTCTCTTTTTTCCTCCAACCTACTCCTTTCACTCTTCGTTCTTCTCTTTCTTTCTACATCCCCTCTTTTGATCTCTCTTTCTCTTTCTTCAACTCAAACACTTCTATTTTTTCACCACCTCCTCCATGTTTGTCTTTTTTTCTCTAACCTTCTCCATCCATCCACTTCTCTTTCTCTCTCTCCCCTCTCTCTTCTCTAACACTTCATATTTATTTTTCATTTCATCTCTCTCTATCCATTTATTTGGTTCTCTTTCCCCATCCATCTCTCACTCTTCCACTCCATATTCCCTCATATATATTTCCATTCCTCCATTCCTTTTTGCCAATGCTCCTTCGATTCTCTCCCCCTTCTCCATACAATCTCCGTGTGAGGGGAGGGGGCTACAGAGCAACCAATTAGAATCTCACTAATCAATAATGGTGATGGATTATATAATTATAAGAAGATCAATCTTCTAATTGAAGAGGCAGCAATCAGTCTTGGAGTTGAGCGTGGAGTGAGGGTCACATGAGCCCTGGCCTTCACACCTAATCAAGAGATACAAAATGGCGGCGTGGTAGTTCTGTCACATTAACACTCAATGGCTTAATTAAGAAGTCTCAGGACTTGACCCTGGATCTCCCAATGTCTCAGGCATTGGTGGTGCCTCTAACAACTTCTCCATACATATATACACATTGGGGCAGTGGGGCCCTACCCTGTGTTGGACCTGGTTCTGGGCACCATCAGTAACTTCACCCCTGCTTTTTGGGAGCTCTCGTATTCCATCTCTTTTTCTCTGCCTCACTCTCTGTATCTTAATATTGCACTCTCTTTCTCTCCCCTCTTCCTTTCTCTAATCTCTCATCTCTTCCCCTCTCTACTCCTGTCTCTTTTCCTATCTATTTCTCTCACGCTCCTCTCTCATTTTCCCATCTCTCTCTCTCTTTCTGTCCTCTCTTTTCCTACCCCCCCTTTCTTTTGTCTTTCTTCCTCTCTCTCTCACTCTGTCTTCTCCCATCTTTTCCCCTCTTTGTATTCCCTTCTCTTTTACTATATCTTTCCTCTCTCATGTCCCTCTCTTTTCCTATCTCTCTTACATCTTCACTTATCTTCTCACTCTCTCTTCTCCCACTCTCTCACTTCTTTCTATTCCTCTCTCTTTTCCTTACTTTTTCTCTCACTCCACTTTCCTCTTTCTCTCGTCTCTTTTTCAATTTCTCTTCCTTTGCTCTTATCTCCCCATCTCTTTTTATGTCTTTCCCTATTACTCTCTCCTCCTCTACCCATTCTCTCTTTTGCTCTCTCTCCTCTTTTCATTTCTATCTCCACTCTCTCTCTCCTCCCTCTATATCTTTCTCTACTCTCTCCCCATTCACTCTTCTCCTATCTCTCCCTCTCCTTTCCCCTCTCTCTCCCTCTCCTTTCCCCTCTCTCTCCCTCTCCTTTCCCCTCTCTCTCCCTCTCCTTCCCCCTCTCTCTCCCTCTCCTTTCCCCTCTCTCTCCCTCTCCTTCCCCCTCTCTCTCCCTCTCCTTTCCCCTCTCTCTCTCTCCTTTCCCCTCTCTCTCTCTCTCCTTTCCCCTCTCTCTCTCTCTCCTTTCCCCTCTCTCTCTCTCTCCTTTCCCCTCTCTCTCTCTCTCCTTTCCCTTCTCTCTCTTTCTCCTTTCCCTTCTCTCTCTTTCTCTCTTACAATAGTTCTCGATCTCTTTCTCTTACAATAGTTCTCGATCTCTCTTACAATAGTTCTTGATCTCTTTTTCTCTCTTACAATAGTTCTCTATCTCTTTCTCTTACAATAGTTCTCGATCTCTCTTACAATAGTTCTCGATCTCTTTTTCTCTCTTACAATAGTTCTCGATCTCTTTTTCTCTTACAATAGTTCTCGATCTCTTTTTCTCTCTTACAATAGTTCTCTATCTCTTTCTCTTACAATAGTTCTCGATCTCTCTTACAATAGTTCTCGATCTCTTTTTCTCTCTTACAATAGTTCTCGATCTCTTTTTCTCTCTTACAATAGTTCTCGATCTCTTTCTCTTACAATAGTTCTCGATCTCTCTTTCTCTCTTACAATAGTTCTCGATCTCTTTTTCTCTCTTACAATAGTTCTCGATCTCTTTCTCTTACAATAGTTCTCGATCTCTCTTACAATAGTTCTCGATCTCTCTTTCTCTCTTACAATAGTTCTCGATCTCTTTCTCTTACAATAGTTCTCGATCTCTTTTTCTCTCTTACAATAGTTATCTATCTCTTTCTCTTACAATAGTTCTCGATCTCTCTTACAATAGTTCTCGATCTCTCTTTCTCTCTTACAATAGTTCTCGATCTCTTTTTCTCTCTTACAATAGTTATCTATCTCTTTCTCTTACAATAGTTCTCGATCTCTCTTACAATAGTTCTCGATCTCTCTTTCTCTCTTACAATAGTTCTCGATCTCTTTTTCTCTCTTACAATAGTTCTCGATCTCTTTTTCTCTCTTACAATAATTATCTATCTCTCTCTCTTACAATAGTTCTCGATCTCTTTTTCTCTCTTACAATAGTTCTCGATCTCTTTTTCTCTCTTACAATAATTATCTATCTCTCTCTCTTACAATAGTTCTCGATCTCTCTTACAATAGTTCTCGATCTCTCTTTCTCTCTTACAATAGTTCTCGATCTCTTTTTCTCTCTTACAATAGTTCTCGATCTCTTTTTCTCTCTTACAATAGTTATCTATCTCTTTCTCTTACAATAGTTCTCGATCTCTCTTACAATAGTTCTCGATCTCTCTTTCTCTCTTACAATAGTTCTCGATCTCTTTTTCTCTCTTACAATAGTTCTCTATCTCTTTTTCTCTCTTACAATAGTTCTCTATCTCTCTCTCTTACAATAGTTCTCGATCTCTTTTTCTCTCTTACAATAGTTCTCGATCTCTTTTTCTCTCTTACAATAATTATCTATCTCTCTCTCTTACAATAGTTCTCGATCTCTCTTACAATAGTTCTCGATCTCTCTTTCTCTCTTACAATAGTTCTCGATCTCTTTCTCTTACAATAGTTCTCGATCTCTCTTACAAAAGTTCTCGATCTCTCTTTCTCTCTTACAATAGTTCTCGATCTCTTTCTCTTACAATAGTTCTCGATCTCTTTTTCTCTCTTACAATAGTTCTCTATCTCTTTTTCTCTCTTACAATAGTTCTCTATCTCTCTCTCTTACAATAGTTCTCGATCTCTTTTTCTCTCTTACAATAGTTCTCGATCTCTTTTTCTCTCTTACAATAATTATCTATCTCTTTCTCTTACAATAGTTCTCGATCTCTCTTACAATAGTTCTCGATCTCTCTTTCTCTCTTACAATAGTTCTCGATCTCTTTTTCTCTCTTACAATAGTTCTCGATCTCTTTTTCTCTCTTACAATAGTTATCTATCTCTTTCTCTTACAATAGTTCTCGATCTCTCTTACAATAGTTCTCGATCTCTCTTTCTCTCTTACAATAGTTCTCGATCTCTTTTTCTCTCTTACAATAGTTCTCGATCTCTTTTTCTCTCTTACAATAATTATCTATCTCTCTCTCTTACAATAGTTCTCGATCTCTTTTTCTCTCTTACAATAGTTCTCGATCTCTTTTTCTCTCTTACAATAATTATCTATCTCTCTCTCTTACAATAGTTCTCGATCTCTCTTACAATAGTTCTCGATCTCTCTTTCTCTCTTACAATAGTTCTCGATCTCTTTTTCTCTCTTACAATAGTTCTCGATCTCTTTTTCTCTCTTACAATAGTTATCTATCTCTTTCTCTTACAATAGTTCTCGATCTCTCTTACAATAGTTCTCGATCTCTCTTTCTCTCTTACAATAGTTCTCGATCTCTTTTTCTCTCTTACAATAGTTCTCTATCTCTTTTTCTCTCTTACAATAGTTCTCTATCTCTTTCTCTTACAATAGTTCTCGATCTCTCTTACAATAGTTCTCGATCTCTCTTTCTCTCTTACAATAGTTCTCGATCTCTTTTTCTCTCTTACAATAGTTATCTATCTCTTTCTCTTACAATAGTTCTCGATCTCTCTTACAATAGTTCTCGATCTCTCTTTCTCTCTTACAATAGTTCTCGATCTCTTTTTCTCTCTTACAATAGTTCTCGATCTCTTTTTCTCTCTTACAATAGTTATCTATCTCTCTCTCTTACAATAGTTCTCGATCTCTTTTTCTCTCTTACAATAGTTCTCGATCTCTCTTTCTCTCTTACAATAGTTCTCGATCTCTTTTTCTCTCTTACAATAGTTCTCGATCTCTTTTTCTCTCTTACAATAGTTATCTATCTCTTTCTCTTACAATAGTTCTCGATCTCTCTTACAATAGTTCTCGATCTCTCTTACAATAGTTCTCGATCTCTTTTTCTCTCTTACAATAGTTCTCGATCTCTTTTTCTCTCTTACAATAGTTATCTATCTCTTTCTCTTACAATAGTTCTCGATCTCTCTTACAATAGTTCTCGATCTCTCTTTCTCTCTTACAATAGTTCTCGATCTCTCTTTCTCTCTTACAATAGTTCTCGATCTCTTTTTCTCTCTTACAATAGTTCTCGATCTCTTTTTCTCTCTTACAATAGTTATCTATCTCTTTCTCTTACAATAGTTCTCGATCTCTCTTACAATAGTTCTCGATCTCTCTTTCTCTCTTACAATAGTTCTCGATCTCTTTTTCTCTCTTACAATAGTTATCTATCTCTTTCTCTTACAATAGTTCTCGATCTCTCTTACAATAGTTCTCGATCTTTTTCTCTCTTACAATAGTTCTCGATCTCTTTCTCTCTTACAATAGTTCTCGATCTCTCTTTCTCTCTTACAATAGTTCTCGATCTTTTTCTCTCTTACAATAGTTCTCGATCTCTTTCTCTCTTACAATAGTTCTCGATCTCTCTTTCTCTCTTACAATAGTTCTCGATCTCTCTTTCTCTCTTACAATAATTCTCTCTCTCTCTTTCACTCCTCTCTTACAATAGTTCTCGATCTCTCTTCCTCTATCTGACTCCCAAAAACATATGGTTTCAACTTGAAGTCCAGTAGTTCAGCTGTGACAGCCTCTGTAACAGGATTAGGCACAGGGGAGGAACTCTGAATTTATATATCATCTCTATTCAGTTCTGTTGAAGGACAGTCACTACACTTGACAATATGACTGAATAGAGAGAACAATCTCCAGTAGGTTAACCTCCTACTCCGGCAACAGGCAGACTAGAGGTTCAAGATGGCGGATGGCATATATAACTGGCGAGAAAGAGGTTAAATGTATTGTTTCGGGATTGGATAAAAAAAAAACACTCCGTTGAGTGGAGCCAAACGCACTGATCTAAATTAAGCAAATCCATTATGGCGCATGGATCGCTCGAGGCTTCAAAGCGTTTGCTTACAGTGTGTGTAGAGTGCCCTCCCCTTGTCCCAAACATAGAGTGCCCTGGGACATTATTGATTGGTTTTCCCAGACAGATGTCGATAACGCGGAGACAAAAAAAGCTCATGACAGCTGTTACTGTCTCTTTAAGAGACTTAAAACCCTTAAAACAACATGGCTTTATTTTGAAGCCCAAGTCATTACAAACACAGGTCACTTTTTCTCTGCTCTAAAAGACCTCCAGTTTGGGTGGAAAAGTGCAAAAATTCCATCAAAGCTTCTACTTCCTGTTTGGTGGGACCGCCATTTTGATAAAGTTGCCAAATTCAAAACTTGACTGTAGGGAGGTCCTAAATTTGGCCAACTTCAAAATAAAGACAGTGTTTCGATGTAACGTTCTATGAACAAGTGGAAGAGGGTTAAGTTGGCCGCCATCTTGTCTAAAATGGTGCACTGAGAATTGTCGGTAGTAGAGATCGGCTTCTAGGGTCGGGCAATGGCCATGATACAAGTTTACTGTTGGGCGTCCGTTATGGTGGAACAATCTCAGAAGTTTGGGCCATAAAATAACTATAGTGGCTGCCATTTTTAACTATTGGCCACTGGAGAACCTCCATATTCCAAAGTGTATTATAATATTAGTAATTAGCATTTATACACAACCTATAACTCTCTATTAATTGTCAGTATCCAGTCAGGGAACCAAGAGGTCACACCACCCTGAAGCCATGCAGGGTTGGGCCTGGTCAGTACTTGGATGGGAGATCACCTAGGAATACCAGGAGATGTACACTGTGGCCCACTGGAAAAGGAACTGTCAACCCACTCCAGTATCTCTGTCATGAATACCAAGTGGATCAGCATGACCATGGACATAACAAAATGCCTTGTGTGTTACAGTCCATGAGGTCACAAAGAGTCGGACACGACTGAATGGTGAAAAACAATTATAAGGATAATTAAATTTGATTGTAATTAATTAATATTTAATTGTAATTAACACTTGCTAATTCATTAATAAAAATCACAAAAATCCACAAACACATTAAACAGGATCCTGAATGGGAAAAAAAGGTTCTATTTCAAGTTGACAAAAATATTATAATTTGTTAAATATTTGGTGAATTGCCATAGATCCTGATTTTTTTATTTTTTCAAATAGTTTTTTATGTGTTTCTTATATATTTTTTTGTTTAGTTTATGTGGTATTTTATTTTTTTAAGTCTTTTGTTTACATTTTTAATGTAGTTCTTTGTCTTTTTATGTCATTTAGTTTTTTATATAGTTTCTGTTTTCTGTTTTTTTTTGTCTTTTTTTTATTTATTTATTTTGTCTTTTTTTTTGTTTTCTATGTATTTTTCATAGTTTTTTTGTCTTTTTTATTTAGTTTTCTATGCAGGTTTTTTATTGTTTTGTCATTTTTTTATTTAGCTTTCTATGTATTTTGTTTATTTTTTTTTGTCTGTTTTGTTTTTTTTTATGCAATTTTATTGTTTTTTAATTTGGTTTTCTATGTATTTCTTATTGGGGTTTTTTGTCATTATTTTCATTTCATTTTTAATGTAGTTTTTATTTATTTTATGTCTTTTTGGTTGTTTTTTAGGTCATTTTCTTATTTTTAATATCTTTAGCTTTTTATTGTTTTTAAAGTCTTATTGAGTTTTTTTTATATAGTTTTATTTTTAGAGTTTTAGTTTATTGTTTTTCATGTTGTTTTATTTTTTATGTCAGTTGTTTTTTTTTATGTAGTTTTATATATTTTTATTTATTTTTCTTAATTTTAAATAAAACAAATATTTTTATAAAAGGGTATATTATGGGATATGTAGAATAGAGACTTTGTGTAAGGAATACATTAATATCAGAAACTTGGAGATCAACATAAAAATATACAAAAAATAAAAAATAAATTGTCACGATTGTTATAAAAATGACTGATAATTAATCTAAATTTTTTGTCTAATTAGTTTTTGAGTACATTTATAAACGCAATGGATTTTTGTATGAATTTTCACATTCCCTATTTTCACACCATTTTTTTAATCCAATTTAACGGAATAGACATTTTTGATAAAATGACAAAAAAGATTATAAAAATTACTAATTTTTGGTCAACTTAAAAGAATAAATGTTTTGATAAATTCATCAAAAATCAACAAAAAAAACAAATACATTTTTTTTAATAAATAAAAAAAATGGAATCATTTAAAAAAGTGACACTTTTACCTAATTCAGATCTAAATTTGGAAATATTTATGCTATAAAAAAAAACATAATACTATAGAAGAAAAATAAAAATCTACATAAAAAAATAGAATTCAACATGTATGGCAATTAAATCCATTTAAAGGTAGAGTCTTATGGTTCTACCAAGATGATGGAATGCACAACATGTGATCCACTTGGTTTTCATGGCAGAGTTACTGGAGTGGGTTACCAGTTCCTTTTCCTATGGTCCATAGTATACAGCTCCTGGTATTCCTAGGTGGTCTCCCATCCATGTACTGAACAGGCCCAACCCTGCATGGCTTCAGGGTGGTTGGACCTCTTGGTTCCCTGACTGGAATCAAACCCAGGTCGCAGTGGTGAAAGCACAGAATACTAACCACCAGAGAACCCTCTCCAATTGTTACTGGCTTCCATATTGGGAATTGGAATTGGTCTGGTCAAAGGTGAAGGTTAGTCAATCAAAATTAGACTAGACCTCACATGTAAAAAACATGATCGATGTCCTAACCTTCACGTCTGACCAACACCACCATTACTTGAGGACCTTTTATGGAAACCATCAGCATACCCATGTTGTTTTCTTGTCCATGGTTGTAAATACCTGAGTTGGCTAGAGCCATGGCTTTGAGCGTGACGAACTCCTCCTTGTCCAGTTTTGTTTTTCGGTACTTCCTGACCAGTTGTAGCAGCACTGCGTGGAGATGGAGGAGTCCGGTGCTCCGGCACTGCTCCCGACCCAGGAGGAAGTTCTCGGCTACGGCCAACTCGTCATTAAGTGGCAGAGACCTGTAAACAATGCCCAAGACGAGGATCTCCATCCATGCACTTTGCAGAAGGGCCATTTGGTCAACCAGAGAGAGGATTGAGAAACCTGGAGAGGAACATAGAGGAGAAGACTTCATATGGAGGAGTTATATGAAATTATGGGAGATGTTGAGATGGAAGAATTGTTGGGAGGTCATATCGAGCAATGGGAGATGTTGTAGGGCTATAGGATCTTGAAGGCATCTCAAGTAACCTTCACATCTCTAGATAAGTCTCACCCTTTTCTCTCAATTCATCCTTGACCTATCAAAAGGGGCCACGACCAGCACTCTGACGTTGTCTTTCTAATTAGCTTCTTTTTATCCTGTCACCCGACCGGCTCCTCTCTCAAAGACATCTGAATACACCTATTTTTTTTTTTATCGGCCCGTAATTGGGAAATATTGGAGATTGTTATCGAGGTTGGAGAGGTGGGGGAGGCGTCCGTATCTTATTAACCGGGTCTGTCGAAGCAGACAAAAAAAATTCAACAGACCCTTAATTGGGAGATGTAATCAGAGGCCACTCAATAGATCGTCAAGGTTGATATCAGAAACGAGATGTCTAGTTAACCCAGTCATTGCCGGCCAAACCATCCATGACCGAAAATGGTCAATTGGAAATAGAAAATAAAATAAAATAAATACAAAAAATTAAATAAAAATAAAATAAATTATCTACTCTCTGTGAGTCGGAAATCCCCAATATAAAGTAATTAAATAATTAAATAAAAATAAAATAAATGGTCTACTCTCTGTCAATAATAAAAAAAAAATATATAAAAAAGGGTCAACCCAAGAACTAGTATATTAATTATAGCAATTAAATAAGATTTTTATTTTCTATGTAACACTATTCTAATTTGAGAAATAAAATAAGTAAATATTAAAAAACAAAAATATAAAATAGGAATAAAATCAATGGAAAATAAATTAATATTAAAAAAACAAAAATAAAATATAAAAAAATGAACAAAATAAATAAGCAATACATTAAAGAAAATATATAAAAATAAATAAATATTTAAAGGCAAAAATAAAATTTAAAAGAGGAATGAAAAAAAATAAAATAAACGAAAATAAAATATAAAATAGGAAAACAACAATAAAAAAAAAATATAAAAATATAATATAATAGTCTTATAATATAAGTGTTATGTTGCAATATTTAAATATCCCTCTATGTTAACCCTGATCCTCGTCACACTCTCTGCTGCCTCTATATATTAACCCCCTCTCTGCTGTCTCTCTACATTAACCCCTTCTCTGTTGTCTCTATATATTAACCCCTGCTACCTGTCTCTCGCTCTATTAACCCCTTATCTGCTGTCTCTCTATATTAACCCCATCTCTGCTGTTTCTTTATATTAACCCTCTACTCTCCTGTCTCTTTCTGCTCTCCTGTGTCCCCAGCTCCCGTTTCCTTTTTTATATTAACCCCTACTGCCATTCTTTCTATTTGTATATTAACCCCAGGATCCCTGTCTCTATTTATTACCTTGTGCTACCATGTCTCTCTCTACATATTAACCCTTTGCTGTCCTGTCTATATTTACTCATGCACCCCTGTTTGTCTCTGTATATTAACCCCCGCTCCCCTGCATATAGAGATATATATATATATATATATATATATATATATATATATATATATATATATTAATCCCTCACACCCTGTCTTTCTTTTCATATTAACCCTTTGTACCTTTTTAGATATTAACCCCTACTCTCTTGTCTCTCTATATTAGCCATTGCTCCCCTGACTTTCTACTATTTCCCTGCCTCCTTCTATATTAACCCCTTGCTGGCCACAAGATCCAGGCCATTACCATACCCGGGACGTGCTTGGCCCAGCCGATGGTCATCAGGAGCTCTCGGTTAATCAGCTCACACAGGGTGGTCAGTGTGCGGAGGTCACTATCGGACAGGCTGAGGTCAGGGGAGGCGAAGATCTCCCCAGGTTCCACCAGGACCAGGTGTGAGACCACCTTATTAGCTGTTCGGAAACAAAGTGTTAATTTTTTAGTGACCCTAAAATCCAAGGGAGGTGAGGGCCTAGGGGGTAAGATGTAAAGGGACGCAGCAGAAGTCTTCTACTGATCCATTACCAACCTTTCCCCCTATCTTTTGTTCCACCTCTCTCCGCAGCCCACCACTCTCCTTCCTCCTCTCTTTTCCCCGCATGCCCCTATCTATTCATCTATAGTTCCCTTCACACATCTTCTATATGTCCCTATACCTACTTGTCTTCTTTCCCTGAATCGAATGGTGGGATGTAAAGTAAGAGCAAGGGTCCGGAGCCTCCACCTCCACCGGACGTCTGTATTTCTGTCTTCCTCCTCGAACCCTGTCCAGCCGAACTCCTACGAAGAAGAAGTGCATTTTAAGGTCAATCAGAAGATCCTCCACAGCCCATCATCAAGTAGACCAACCCTACTTGGACCCAACTGTATCTTATCAACCTCATTACTATAGATGGGCAACCTATTTGTAGAAGAACATTAGTTTTGGAGATCTAGAGTGGTTGCCACAATATGATGTTGATGATAAAATGTCCATATTTATCTTTGCCCCTCAACCCGAACCCCTACGATGAAAATTATATTTTGAGGTTGGATAGTAGATCTTGACCCATCACTTTCTTCACCAAGTACCACAGTGGAAGTCTAACTATATTTTGAGGTCAGCCTGTCGATCTTGACCCATCAACTTCTTCACCAAGTACCACACTGGAAGTCTACTTGGAAGAAGAACTATATTTTGAGGTCAGCCTGTCGATCTTGACCCATCAACTTCTTCACCAAGCACCAGACTGGAAGTTTACTTGGAAGAAGAACTATATTTTGAGGTCAGCCTGTCGATCTTGACCCATCAACTTCTTCACCAAGCACCAGACTGGAAGTTTACTTGGAAGAAGAACTATATTTTGAGGTCAGCCTGTCGATCTTGACCCATCAAGTTCTTCACCAAGCACCAGACTGGAAGTCTACTTGGAAGAAGAATTATATTTTGAGGTCAGCCTGTAGATAACCTAACTGACCAAGTCTATCTCGGAAAATAAAAGTATCTTCTCAAGCTTCAGATAGCTGGATTCCTTGTCTGTGGTAAAAGACCTGTAGGTCCACCAAGTCCCATCACCCAAGTACTAGACAAACCATACAATTATATTTTGAGGTCAACATGTCAATCCCCCATGTCCCATCATCTAGTTGACCAAGAACCAGACTAAAACTAGGACAAAATATTTTCTTCTCAAGGTGCATAAGATAGGCTGATGACCCTTGGTAGATGTAGCCTGAACATGTACTTAATTTATTGATGGCAGACTCATATCCAGTAGAGGACAACCCAGCTTTCTGTGTTTCCATAAACAGTTTTGGTGGGTCACAAAAAACTGAAGAAGACATCTTCTTTTGGATATCAAGGTAAACCTATCTGGTCTAACAATTCTATCTAAATGACTGACCATTAATTACGCCTCAGGATAGTCTTATGCTTATCACAGGCATGCTTAAGTTCATTAGCCATGCCATCTTCAGCCAACCTATATTTTCCAGGCAGGTCTCAGCCATCTCCAGTCATTATATCTTCTAGTCTAAACTTTTTCTAATGGTCACCATGAGGTCTATCATTCTACATTCAGCTTTAAGATGAAGGTGCTTCAAAATACACTAAACTGAGTGAGTTAATACATAGCGAGGGACTTTATGAGGTTCTTCACCATTTTCTCAAGGAGGGTCCTCAATGTTGACTTAACGTTAAATGATAGGTTCCTCACTCAAGTTTGTTGTTTACTCATCTCTAAGAGGTAGGATTCTCACGGTTTACTTAATGTATAGATGGAGTCTCTCTGTCTTCACTCAACTTTAAGAGGAAGGTTCTTCGATCTTCACCTAACTATAAGAGGAAGGTTCCTCAGACTTCACATAACTACAGTATAAGAGAAAGATTCCTCGGTCTTCACTCAACTATAAGAGGAAGGTTCCTTGATCTTCACTCAACTATAAGAGGAAGGTTCCTTGATCTTCACTCAACTATAAGAGGAAGGTTCCTCGGACTTCGCTCAACTATAAGATAAAGGTTCCTCGGTCTTCAGAGGGGGTTCTTCAATATTCACTGAACTATAAGAGGGAGGTTTCTTGGTCTTCACTCAACTATAATAGGAAGGTTCCTCGGTCTTCACATAACTATAAGAGGGAAGTTCCTCGGTTTTCACTCAACTATAAGAGGAAGGTTCCTCAGTCTTCACCCAACTATAAGAAGAAGTTCCTCGATCTTCACTTGACTATGAGGGAAGTTCCTCGGTCTTTACTCAACTATGAGAGGGGGTTCCTTAATCTTCACTCAACTATAAGAGGAAGATTCCTCAGTCTTCACTTAAATATGAGGGAAGTTCCTCGGTCTTCACTCAACTATAAGAGGGGGCTCCTCAATCTTCACTCAACTATAAGAGGGAGGTTCCTTAATCTTCACTGAACTATAAGAGGAAGGTTCCTCAGTCTTCACTCAACTATAAGAGGGAGGTTCCTTAATCTTCACTGAACTATAAGAGGAAGGTTCCTCAGTCTTCACTCAACTATAAGAGGAAGGTTCCTCAATCTTCACTCAACTATGAGGGAGGTTCCTCAATCTTCACTGAACTATAAGAGGAAGTTTCCTCGATCTTCACTCCAGTATAAGATGGAGGTTCCTCAATCTTCACTCAACTATAAGAGGGAGGTTCCTCAATCTTCACTGAACTATAAGAGGAAGGTTCCTCAATCTTCACTCAACTATAAGAGGGAGGTTCCTCAATCTTCACTGAACTATAAGAGGAAGTTTCCTCGATCTTCACTCAACTATAAGATGGAGGTTCCTCAGTCTTCACTCAACTATAAGATGTAGGTTCCTCAATCTTCACTAAACTATAAGATGGAAGTTCCTCAATCTTCACTAAACTATAAGATGGAAGTTCCTCAATCTTCGCTCAACTATAAGATGGAGGTTCCTCAATCTTCACTGAACTATAAG
>JAPZIH010000840.1:32500-40000 GCA_027410445.1 Discoglossus pictus | reverse complement strand
AAGAGACACAGGGGAGGGAGAGAGGGCAAAGAGACACAGGGGAGGGAGAGAGGGGAAGAGACAAAGGGGAGGGAGAGGGGGCAAAGAGACACAGGGGAGATAGAGAGAGGGAGAAGAGACTCAGTGGAGGGGGAAAATAAATGCAGGGAAGGGAGAGAGGGGGAAGAGACACAGAGGAGGGAGAGAGTGCAAAGAGACACAGGGAAGGGAGAGAGGGGAAGAGACAAAGGGGAGGGAGAGAGGGGGACAAAGAGACACAGAGGAGGAAGAGGGAACAAAGAGACACAGCGGAGAGAGAGAGGGGGAAGAGACACAGGAGAGAGGGAGAGGTGGAAGAGACACAGTGGAGGGAGAGAGGGACAAAGAGACCATGGGGAGGGAGAGGGGGAAATGAGACACAGGGGAGGGAGAGAGGGGAAAGAGACAAAGGGGAGGAAGAGAGGAGAAAGAGATACGGGGGTGAGGAGGAAGAGACACAAGGGAGGGAGAGAGGGGGAAGAGACAAAGGGGAGTGAGAGAGGGGGAAGAGACACAGGGCAGGGAGAGGGGGAAGAGACATAAGGGAGGGAGAGAGGGGGAAGAGACACAGGGGAGGGAGAGGAGGAAGAGACACAGGGGAGGGAGAGAGGGGGCAAGAGAGACAGGGAAGAGAGAGAGGTGGAAGAGACACAGAGGAGGGAGAGGGGGAGAGACACATGGGAGGGAGAGGGGAAGAGACACAGGGGAGACAGAGAGGGGGCAAGAGAGACAGGGGAGAGAGGGGGAAGAGACACAGGGGAGGGAGAGAGGGGGGAAGAGAGACAGGGGAGAGAGAGGGAGAGACACAGGGGAGGGAGAGGGGGAAGAGACATAGGAGAGGGAGAGAGGGGGCAAGAGAGACAGGGGAGAGAAAGAGGGGGAAGAGACATATGGGAGGGAGAGGAGGAAGAGACACAGGGGAGGGAGAGAGGGGGCAAGAGAGACAGGGGAGAGAGAGAGGGGGAAGAGACACAGGGGAGGGAAAGGTGGAAACAGAGACAGGGGAGAGAGAGGGGGGAAGAGACATAGGGGAGGGAGAGAGGAGGGAAGAGACACAGGGGAGAGAGTGGGGAAGAGACAAAGGTGAAGGCGAGGGGGACAAAGAGACACAGGGGAATGATATTGGAAAAGAGACACAGGGGAGGGAGTTAGGGGGGAGAAACAAAGGGGAGGGAGAGAGGGGGCAAGAAGGACAGGGGATAGAGAGAGGGGGAAGAGACACAGGGCAGGGAGAGGGGGAAGAGACATAGGGGAGGGAGAGGGGGAAGAGACACAGGTGAGGGAGAGAGGGGGCAAGAGAGACGGGGGAGAGAAAGGGGGAAGAGACACAGGGGAGGGAGAGGGGGAAGAGACACAGGGGAGGGAGAGATGGGTCAAGAGAGACAGGGGAGAGAGAGAGGGGGAAGAGACACAGGGGAGGGAGAGGGGGAAGAGACACAGGGGAGGGAGAGAGGGGGCAAGAGAGACAGGGGAGGAAGAGAGGGGAAATAAACAAAGGGGAGGGAGAGAGGGGGAACAGAGACAGGGGAGAGAGAGGGGGAAGAGACAAAGGGGAGGGAGAGAGGGGGAAGAGACACAGGGCAGGGAGAGGGGGAAGAGACATAAGGGAGGGAGAGAGGGGGAAGAAACACAGGGGAGGGAGAGGAGGAAGAGACACAGGGGAGGGAGAGAGGGGGCAAGAGAGACAGGGAAGAGAGAGAGGTGGAAGAGACACAGAGGAGGGAGAGGGGGGAGAGACACATGGGAGGGAGAGGGGAAGAGACACAGGGGAGAGAGAGAGGGGGCAAGAGAGACAGGGGAGAGAGAGAGGGGGAAGAGACACAGGAGAGGGAAAGGGAGAAGAGACACAGGGGAGAGAGAGAGGGGGAAGAGACACAGGGGAGGGAGAGAGGGGGGAAGAGAGACAGGGGAGAGAGAGGGAGAGACACAGGGGAGGGAGAGGGGGAAGAGACATAGGAGAGGGAGAGAGGGGGCAAGAGAGACAGGGGAGAGAAACAGGGGGAAGAGACATATGGGAGGGAGAGGAGGAAGAGACACAGGGGAGGGAGAGAGGGGGCAAGAGAGACAGGGGAGAGAGAGTGGGGGAAGAGACACAGGGGAGGGAAAGGTGGAAACAGAGACAGGGGAGAGAGAGGGGGGAAGAGACATAGGGGAGGGAGAGAGGAGGGAAGAGACACAGGTGAAGGCGAGGGGGACAAAGAGACACAGGGGAATGATATTGGAAAAGAGACACAGGGGAGGGAGTTAGGGGGGAGAAACAAAGGGGAGGGAGAGAGGGGGCAAGAAGGACAGGGGATAGAGAGAGGGGGAAGAGACACAGGGCAGGGAGAGGGGGAAGAGACATAGGGGAGGGAGAGGGGGAAGAGACACAGGTGAGGGAGAGAGGGGGCAAGAGAGACGGGGGAGAGAAAGGGGGAAGAGACACAGGGGAGGGAGAGGGGGAAGAGACACAGGGGAGGGAGAGATGGGTCAAGAGAGACAGGGGAGAGAGAGAGGGGGAAGAGACACAGGGGAGGGAGAGGGGGAAGAGACACAGGGGAGGGAGAGAGGGGGCAAGAGAGACAGGGGAGGAAGAGAGGGGGAAGAAACAAAGGGGAGGGAGGGGGAACAGAGACAGGGGAGAGAGAGGGGGGAAGAGACACAGGGGAGGGAGAGAGGGGGGAAGAGACACAGGGGAGAGAGTGGGGAAGAGACAAAGGCGAGGGAGAGAGGGGGAAGAGACACAGGGCAGGGAGAGGGGGAAGAGACATAAGGGAGGGAGAGAGGGGGAAGAGACACAGGGGAGGGAGAGGAGGAAGAGACACAGGGGAGGGAGAGAGGGGGCAAGAGAGACAGGGAAGAGAGAGAGGTGGAAGAGACACAGAGGAGGGAGAGGGGGGAGAGACACATGGGAGGGAGAGGGGAAGAGACACAGGGGAGAGAGAGAGGGGGCAAGAGAGACAGGGGAGAGAGAGAGGGGGAAGAGACACAGGAGAGGGAAAGGGAGAAGAGACACAGGGGAGAGAGAGAGGGGGAAGAGACACAGGGGAGGGAGAGAGGGGGGAAGAGAGACAGGGGAGAGAGAGGGAGAGACACATGGGAGGGAGAGGGGGAAGAGACATAGGAGAGGGAGAGAGGGGGCAAGAGAGACAGGGGAGAGAAAGAGGGGGAAGAGACATATGGGAGGGAGAGGAGGAAGAGACACAGGGGAGGGAGAGAGGGGGCAAGAGAGACAGGGGAGAGAGAGTGGGGGAAGAGACACAGGGGAGGGAAAGGTGGAAACAGAGACAGGGGAGAGAGAGGGGGGAAGAGACATAGGGGAGGGAGAGAGGAGGGAAGAGACACAGGGGAGAGAGTGGGGAAGAGACAAAGGTGAAGGCGAGGGGGACAAAGAGACACAGGGGAATGATATTGGAAAAGAGACACAGGGGAGGGAGTTAGGGGGGAGAAAAAAAGGGGAGGGAGAGAGGGGGCAAGAAGGACAGGGGATAGAGAGAGGGGGAAGAGACACAGGGCAGGGAGAGGGGGAAGAGACATAGGGGAGGGAGAGGGGGAAGAGACACAGGTGAGGGAGAGAGGGGGCAAGAGAGATGGGGGAGAGAAAGGGGGAAGAGACACAGGGGAGGGAGAGGGGGAAGAGACACAGGGGAGGGAGAGATGGGTCAAGAGAGACAGGGGAGAGAGAGAGGGGGAAGAGACACAGGGGAGGGAGAGGGGGAAGAGACACAGGGGAGGGAGAGAGGGGGCAAGAGAGACAGGGGAGGAAGAGAGGGGGAAGAAACAAAGGGGAGGGAGGGGGAACAGAGACAGGGGAGAGAGAGGGGGGAAGAGACACAGGGGAGGGAGAGAGGGGGGAAGAGACACAGGGGAGAGAGTGGGGAAGAGACAAAGGCGAGGGAGAGGGGGACAAAGAGACACAGGGGAAGGAGAGGGGAAAAGAGACACAGGAGAGGGAGTTAGGGGAAAGAGACAAAGGCTAGGGAGAGGGGGACAGAGAGACACAGGGGAGGGAGAGAGGGGGAGAAACAAAGGGGAGGGAGAGAGGGGGAAGAGACACATGGGAGAGAGAGGGATCAAAGAGACACAGGAGAGAGAGAGAGAGAGGGAAGAGACACAGGGGAATGGGAAAAGAGGCATGGGGAGGGAGAGAGGGGGAAGAGACAAAGGGGAGGGAGAGAGGGGAAAGAGACACAGGGGAGGGAGAGGGGGAATAGAGACACAGGGGAGATAGAGAAAGGGGGAAGAGACTCAGGGGGGAATAGATGCAGGGAAGGGAGAGGGGGAAGAGACAAAGGGGAGGGAAAGGGGAAAGAGACACAGTGAAGGGAGAGAGGGGGAAGAGACAAAGGGGATGGAGAGAGGGGGACAAAGAAACACAGGGGAGGGAGAGGGGACAAAGAGACACAGCGGAAAGAGAGAGGGGGAAGAGACACGGGAGGGAGAGGGGGGAGAGACAAAGACAAAGGAGAGGAGGACAAAGCGGAGGGAGAGAGGGGGAAGAGACACAGGGGAGGGAGAGGGGGCAAAGAGACACAGGGGAGATAGAGAGAGGGGGAATAGACTCAGGGGAGGGGGGAAATAGATGCAAGGGAGGGAGAGAGGGGGAAGAGACACAGGGGAGGGATAGGGGGCAAAGAGACACAGGGGAGATAGAGAAAGGGGGAAGAGACTCAGGGGGGGATAGATGCAGGGAAGGGAGAGAGGGGAAGAGACACAAGGGAGGAGAGAGGGGAAGAGACTCAGGGGAGGGACAGGGGAAAAAGAGACACAGGGGAGAGAGAAGGGGACAAAGAGACACAGAGGAGGGAGAGGGGGAAGAGACAAAGGGGAGGGACAGAGGGGGACAATGAAACACAGGGGAGGGAGAGGGGACAAAGAGACACAGCGGAGAGAGAGATGGGGAAGAAACACAGGAGGGAGAGAGGGGGAAGAGACAAAGACGAAGGAGAGGAGGACAAAGAGACACAGGGGAGGGAAAGGGGAAAAGAGACACAGGGGAGGGAGAGAGGGGGAAGAGACACAGGGGAGAGAGTGGGGAAGAGACAAAGGCGAGGGAGAGGGGGACAAAGAGACACATGGGAAGGAGAGGGGAAAAGAGACACAGGGGAGGGAGTTAGGGGAAAGAGGCAAAGGCGAGGGAGAGGGGGACAGAGAGACACAGGGGAGGGAGAGAGGGGGAGAAACAAAGGGGAGGGAGAGAAGGGGAAGAGACACATGGGAGAGAGAGGGATCAAAGAGACACAGGAGAGAGAGAGAGAGAGAGGGAGGAGACACAGGGGAATGGGAAAAGAGGCATGGGGAGGGAGAGAGGGGGAAGAGACAAAGGAGAGGGAGAGAGGGGAAAGAGACACAGGGGAGGGAGAGGGGGAATAGAGACACAGGGGAGATAGAGAAAGGGGGAAGAGACTCAGGGGGGAATAGATGCAGGGAAGGAAGAGGGGGAAGAGACAAAGGGGAGGGAAAGGGGAAAGAGACACAGTGAAGGGAGAGAGGGGGAAGAGACAAAGGGGATGGAGAGAGGGGGACAAAGAAACACAGGGGATGGAGAGGGGACAAAGAGACACAGCGGAAAGAGAGAGGGGGAAGAGACACGGGAGGGAGAGGGGGGAGAGACAAAGACAAAGGAGAGGAGGACAAAGCGACACGGGGAGGGAGAAGGGAAAAGAGACACAGGGGAGGGAGAGAGGGGGAAGAGAAAAAGGCGAGGGAGAGGGGGACAAAGAGACACAGGGATGGGAGAGAGAGGGAAGAAACAAAGGGGAGGGAGAGAGGGGGAAGAGACACAGAGGAGGGAGAGGGGGCAAAGAGACACAGGGGAGATAGAGAGAGGGGGAATAGACTCAGGGGAGGGGGGAAATAGATGCAAGGGAGAGAGAGAGGGGGAAGAGACACAGGGGAGGGATAGGGGGCAAAGAGACACAGGGGAGATAGAGAAAGGGGGAAGAGACTCAGGGGGGGATAGATGCAGGGAAGGGAGAGAGGGGAAGAGACACAAGGGAGGAGAGAGGGGAAGAGACTCAGGGGAGGGACAGGGGAAAAAGAGACACAGGGGAGAGAGAAGGGGACAAAGAGGCACAGAGGAGGGAGAGGGGGAAGAGACAAAGGGGAGGGACAGAGGGGGACAATGAAACACAGGGGAGGGAGAGGGGACAAAGAGACACAGCAGAGAGAGAGATGGGGAAGAAACACAGGAGGGAGAGAGGGGGAAGAGACAAAGACGAAGGAGAGGAGGACAAAGAGACACAGGGGAGGGAAAGGGGAAAAGAGACACAGGGGAGAGAGCGAGGGGGAACAGAGACAGGGGAGAGAGAGGGGGGAAGAGACACAGGGGAGGGAGAGAGGGGGAAGAGACACAGGGGAGAGAGTGGGGAAGAGACAAAGGCGAGGGAGAGGGGGACAAAGAGACACATGGGAAGGAGAGGGGAAAAGAGACACAGGGGAGGGAGTTAGGGGAAAGAGACAAAGGCGAGGGAGAGGGGGACAGAGAGACACAGGGGAGGGAGAGTGGGGGAGAAACAAAGGGTAGGGAGAGAGGGGGAAGAGACACATGGGAGAGAGAGGGATCAAAGAGACACAGGAGAGAGAGAGAGAGAGAGAGAGAGAGAGGGAGGAGACACAGGGGAATGGGAAAAGAGGCATGGGGAGGGAGAGAGGGGGAAGAGACAAAGGGGAGGGAGAGAGGGGAAAGAGACACAGGGGAGGGAGAGGGGGAATAGAGACACAGGGGAGATAGAGAAAGGGGGAAGAGACTCAGGGGGGAATAGGATGGAGAGAGGGGGACAAAGAAACACAGGGGAGGGAGAGAGGGGGAAGAGACACGGGAGGGAGAGGGGGGAGAGACAAAGGGGAGGGAGAGAGGGGGACAAAGAAACACAGGGGAGGGAGAGGGGACAAAGAGACACAGCGGAGAGAGAGATGGGGAAGAAACACGGGAGGGAGAGAGGGGGGAGAGACAAAGACGAAGGAGAGGAGGACAAAGAGACACAGGGGAGGGAAAGGGGAAAAGAGACACAGGGGAGGGAGAGAGGGGGAAGAGAAAAAGGCGAGGGAGAGGGGGACAAAGAGACACAGGAGAGAGAGAGGGGGGGGGGAAGAGACACAGGAGAGAGAGGGTGAAGAGACACAGGGGAAGGGGAAAAGATACACGGGGTGGGAGAGAGGGGGAAGAGACAAAGGGGAGGGAGAGAGGGGAAAGAGACACAGGGGAGGGAGAGGGGGCAAAGAGACACAGGGGAGATAGAGAGAGGGGGAATAGACTCAGGGGAGGGGGGGAAATAGATGCAGGGAAGGGAGAGAGGGGGAAGAGACACAGAGGAGGGAGAGAGTGCAAAGAGACACAGGGAACGGAGAGAGGGGAAGAGACAAAGCGGAGGGAGGGGGACAAAGAGACACAGAGGAGGAAGAGGGAACAAAGAGACACAGCGGAGAGAGAGAGGGGGAAGAGACACAGGAGAGAGGGAGAGGTGGAAGAGACACAGTGGAGGGAGAGAGGGACAAAGAGAC
>JAPZIH010000840.1:17500-27500 GCA_027410445.1 Discoglossus pictus | reverse complement strand
TACTAATGGAAAGGACATGTTTATGGGCTCAGTCCCTGCTAGACCCAAAGTGTACTAATGGAAAGGACATGTTTATGGGCTCAGTCCCTACTAGACACAAAGTGTACTAATGGAAAGGACATGTTTATGGGCTCAGTCCCTGCTAGACCCAAAGTGTACTAATGGAAAGGACGTGTTTATGGGCTCAGTCCCTGCTAGACCCAAAGTGTACTAATGGAAAGGACATGTTTATGGGCTCAGTCCCTGCTAGACCCAAAGTGTACTAATGGAAAGGACATGTTTATGGGCTCAGTCCCTGCTAGACCCAAAGTGTACTAATGGAAAGGACATGTTTATGGGCTCAGTCCCTGCTAGACCCAAAGTGTACTAATGGAAAGAACATGTTTATGGGCTCAGTCCCTGCTAGACACAAAGTGTACTAATGGAAAGGACATGTTTATGGGCTCAGTCCTACTAGACCCAAAGTGTACTAATGGAAAGGACATGTTTATGGGCTCAGTCCCTGCTAGACCCAAAGTGTACTAATGGAAAGGACATGTTTATGGGCTCAGTCCCTGCTAGACCCAAAGTGTACTAATGGAAAGGACATGTTTATGGGCTCAGTCCCTGCTGGACCCTTGGTGTACTAATGGAAAGGACATGTTTATGGGCTCAGTCCCTACTAGACCCAAAGTGTACTAATGGAAAGGACATGTTTATGGGCTCAGTCCCTGCTAGACCCAAAGTGTACTAATGGAAATGACATGTTTATGGGCTCAGTCCCTGCTAGACCCAAAGTGTACTAATGGAAAGGACATGTTTATGGGCTCAGTCCTACTAGACCCAAAGTGTACTAATGGAAAGGACGTGTTTATGGGCTCAGTCCCTGCAAGACTCAAAGTGTACTAATGGAAAGGACATGTTTATGGGCTCAGTCCTACTAGACCCAAAGTGTACTAATGGAAAGGACATGTTTATGGGCTCAGTCCCTACTAGACCCAAATTGTACTAATGGAAAGGACATGTTTATGGGCTCAGTCCCTGCTAGACCCAAAGTGTACTAATGGAAAGGACATGTTTATGGGCTCAGTCCCTACTAGACCCAAAGTGTACTAATGGAAAGGACATGTTTATGGGCTCAGTCCCTGCTAGACCCAAAGTGTACTAATGGAAAGTACATGTTTATGGGCTCAGTCCCTGCTAGACCCAAAGTGTACTAATGGAAAGGACGTGTTTATGGGCTCAGTCCCTGCTGGACCCAAAGTGTACTAATGGAAAGGACATGTTTATGGGATCAGTCCCTACTAGACCCAAAGTGTACTAATGGAAAGGACATGTTTATGGGCTCAGTCCCTGCTAGACCCAAAGTGTACTAATGGAAAGGACATGTTTATGGGCTCAGTCCCTGCTAGACCCAAAGTGTACTAATGGAAAGGACATGTTTATGGGCTCAGTCCCTGCTAGACCCAAAGTGTACTAATGGAAAGGACATGTTTATGGGCTCAGTCCCTGCTAGACCCAAAGTGTACTAATGGAAAGGACATGTTTATGGGCTTAGTCCCTACTAGACACAAAGTGTACTAATGGAAAGGACATGTTTATGGGCTCAGTCCCTGCTAGACCCAAAGTGTACTAATGGAAAGGACATGTTTATGGGCTCAGTCCCTGCTAGACCCAAAGTGTACTAATGGAAAGGACATGTTTATGGGCTCAGTCCCTGCTATACCAAAGTGTACTAATGGAAAGGACATGTTTATGGGCTCAGTCCCTGCTATACCAAAGTGTACTAATGGAAAGGACATGTTTATGGGCTCAGTCCCTACTAGACACAAAGTGTACTAATGGAAAGGACATGTTTATGGGCTCAGTCCCTGCTAGACCCAAAGTGTACTAATGGAAAGGACGTGTTTATGGGCTCAGTCCCTGCTAGACCCAAAGTGTACTAATGGAAAGGACATGTTTATGGGCTCAGTCCCTGCTAGACCCAAAGTGTACTAATGGAAAGGACATGTTTATGGGCTCAGTCCCTGCTAGACCCAAAGTGTACTAATGGAAAGGACATGTTTATGGGCTCAGTCCCTGCTAGACCCAAAGTGTACTAATGGAAAGGACATGTTTATGTGCTCAGTCCCTGCTAGACACAAAGTGTACTAATGGAAAGGACATGTTTATGGGCTCAGTCCTACTAGACCCAAAGTGTACTAATGGAAAGGACATGTTTATGGGCTCAGTCCCTGCTAGACCCAAAGTGTACTAATGGAAAGGACATGTTTATGGGCTCAGTCCCTGCTAGACCCAAAGTGTACTAATGGAAAGGACATGTCTATGGTCTCAGTCCCTGCTAGACCCAAAGTGTACTAATGGAAAGGACATGTTTATGGGCTCAGTCCCTGCTAGACCCAAAGTGTACTAATGGAAAGGACATGTTTATGGGCTCAGTCCCTGCTGGACCCTTGGTGTACTAATGGAAAGGACATGTTTATGGGCTCAGTCCCTACTAGACCCAAAGTGTACTAATGGAAAGGACATGTTTATGGGCTCAGTCCCTGCTAGACCCAAAGTGTACTAATGGAAAGGACATGTTTATGGTCTCAGTCCCTGCTAGACACAAAGTGTACTAATGGAAAGGACATGTTTATGGGCTCAGTCCCTGCTAGACCCAAATTGTACTAATGGAAAGGACATGTTTATGGGCTCAGTCCCTGCTAGACCCAAAGTGTACTAATGGAAAGGACATGTTTATGTGCTCAGTCCCTACTAGACCAAAGTGTACTAATGGAAAGGACATGTTTATGGGCTCAGTCCCTGCTAGACCCAAAGTGTACTAATGGAAAGGAAATGTTTATGGCTCAGTCCCTGCTAGACCAAAGTGTACTAATGGAAAGGACATGTTATTGGGCTCAGTCCCTGCTAGACCCAAAGAGTACTAATGGAAAGGACATGTTTATGGGCTCAGTCCCTGCTAGACCAAAGTGTACTAATGGAAAGGACATGTTTATGGGCTCAGTCGCTGCTAGACCCAAAGTGTACTAATGGAAAGGACATGTTTATGGGCTCAGTCCCTGCTAGACCAAAGTGTACTAATGGAAAGGACATGTTTATGGGCTCAGTCCCTGCTAGACCAAAGTGTACTAATGGACAGGACATGTTTATTGGCTCAGTCCCTGCTAGAACCAAAGTGTACTAATGGAAAGGACATGTTTATGGGCTCATTTCCTGCTAGACCAAAGTGTACTAATGGAAAGGACATGTTTATTGGCTCAGTCCCTGCTAGACCCAAAGTGGACTAATGGAAAGAACATGTGTATGGGCTCAGTCCCTGCTAGACCAAAGTGTACTAATGGAAAGGACATGTTTATGGGCTCAGTCCCTGCTAGACCCAAAGTGTACTAATGGAAAGGACATGTTTATGGGCTCAGTCCCTGCTAGACCCAAAGTGTACTAATGGAAAGGACATGTTTATGGGCTCAGTCCCTGCTAGACCCAAAGTGTACTAATGGAAAGGACATGTTTATAGGCTCAGTCCCTACTAGACCAAAGTGTACTAATGCAAAGGACATGTTTATGGGCTCAGTCCCTGCTAGACCCAAAGTGTACTAATGGAAAGGAAATGTTTATGGGCTCAGTCCCTACTAGACCCAAAGTGTACTAATGGAAAGGACATGTTTATGGGTCAGTCCCTGCTAGACCCAAAGTGTACTAATGGAAAGGACATGTTTATGGGCTCAGTACCTGCTAGACCAAAGTGTACTAATGGAAAGGACGTGTTTATGGGCTCAGTCCCTACTAGACCAAAGTGTACTAATGGAAAGGACGTGTTTATGGACTCAGTCCCTGCTAGACCAAAGTGTACTAATGGAAAGGACATGTTTATGGGCTCAGTCCCTGCTAGACCCAAAGTGTACTAATGGAAAGGACATGTTTATGGGCTCAGTCCCTGCTAGACCCAAAGTGTACTAATGGAAAGGACATGTTTATGGGCTCAGTCCCTGCTAGACCCAAAGTGTACTAATGGAAAGGACATGTTTATGGGCTCAGTCCCTGCTGGACCCAAAGTGTACTAATGGAAAGGACATGTTTATGGGCTCAGTCCCTGCTAGACCAAAGTGTACTAATGGAAAGGACATGTTTATGGGCTCAGTCGCTGCTAGACCCAAAGTGTACTAATGGAAAGGACATGTTTATGGGCTCAGTCCCTGCTAGACCAAAGTGTACTAATGGAAAGGACATGTTTATGGGCTCAGTCGCTGCTAGACCCAAAGTGTACTAATGGAAAGGACATGTTTATGGGCTCAGTCCCTGCTAGACCAAAGTGTACTAATGGAAAGGACGTGTTTATGGGCTCAGTCCCTGCTAGACCAAAGTGTACTAATGGAAAGGACATGTTTATGGGCTCAGTCCCTGCTAGACCCAAAGTGTACTAATGGAAAGGACGTGTTTATGGGCTCAGTCCCTGCTAGACCCAAAGTGTACTAATGGAAAGGACGTGTTTATGGGCTCAGTCCCTGCTAGACCCAAAGTGTACTAATGGAAAGGACGTGTTTATGGGCTCAGTCCCTGCTAGACCCAAAGTGTACTAATGGAAAGGACGTGTTTATGGGCTCAGTCCCTGCTAGACCCAAATTGTACTAATGGAAAGACATGTTTATGGGCTCAGTCCCTGCTAGACCCAAAGAGTACTAATGGAAAGGACATGTTTATGGGCTCAGTCCCTGCTAGACCAAAGTGTACTAATGGAAAGACATGTTTATGGGCTCAGTCCCTGCTAGACCCAAAGAGTACTAATGGAAAGGACATGTTTATGTGCTCAGTCCCTACTAGACCCAAAGTGTACTAATGGAAAGGAAATGTTTATGGCTCAGTCCCTACTAGACCAAAGTGTACTAATGGAAAGGACGTGTTTATGGACTCAGTCCCTGCTAGACCAAAGTGTACTAATGGAAAGGACGTGTTTATGGGCTCAGTCCCTGCTAGACCAAAGTGTACTAATGGAAAGGACGTGTTTATGGGCTCAGTCCCTACTAGACCAAAGTGTACTAATGGAAAGGACGTGTTTATGGACTCAGTCCCTGCTAGACCAAAGTGTACTAAAGGAAAGGACATGTTATTGGGCTCAGTCCCTGCTAGACCCAAAGAGTACTAATGGAAAGGACATGTTTATGGGCTCAGTCCCTGCTAGACCAAAGTGTACTAATGGAAAGGACATGTTTATGGGCTCAGTCGCTGCTAGACCCAAAGTGTACTAATGGAAAGGACATGTTTATGGGCTCAGTCCCTGCTAGACCAAAGTGTACTAATGGAAAGGACATGTTTATGGGCTCAGTCCCTGCTAGACCAAAGTGTACTAATGGAAATGACATGTTTATGGGCTCATTTCCTGCTAGACCAAAGTGTACTAATGGAAAGGACATGTTTATTGGCTCAGTCCCTGCTAGACCCAAAGTGGACTAATGGAAAGAACATGTGTATGGGCTCAGTCCCTGCTAGACCAAAGTGTACTAATGGAAAGGACATGTTTATGGGCTCAGTCCCTGCTAGACCCAAAGTGTACTAATTGAAAGGACATGTTTATAGGCTCAGTCCCTACTAGACCAAAGTGTACTAATGCAAAGACATGTTTATGGGCTCAGTCCCTGCTAGATCCAACAGATTCTAATGACTGGACCAGGACTAAGGACTTCTTCTTACCTTGGATGGTTCTTTTGAAGAAGGCCTTGCAAGCTTCGCAGGACGCTACCCCATAATGGTACCCAGACGCCGTGTCCCCACAGACCAGGCACAGCCTCTTAGGGACAGACCTCAGGACGCATTGTATAGCGGGGTCCTCACCCAGAGAGGGGGGACTGTCTGCAAAAAGCTTCTCCCCAGAGTCTGAAAATCCCAGCAGGGCAGTGGGAGAGTCCAAACCCTGAGATTGACCACCAACAGACAAACCATAACTGCTACTGGAGTCGGACATCCCTCCGGGACTGAAGTAACCAACCGTGTCCATCTGTAGGGTGGGGCTGGATGGTTCAGCTTTCACCTGAAGACCCAACCTGTGGGAGACCCCGCAGAGAAACCTAGAAGATACAATATAAAGAGTTATCGGGGTAGGGTCTACAGACCCAAGCTGTGGGATACCTCTTAAGCGAAACCTAGAAGACACCATTTATAGGGCTACTGGGTCAAGGTCTACAGACCCAAGCTGTAGGATACCCCTCAGAGAAACCTAGAAGACACCATATATACACTTACTGGGTCAAGGTTTAAAACCCAAGCTGTAGGAGACCCCGCAGAGAAACCTAGAAGACACCATATATAGACTTACTGGGTCAAGGTCTACAGACCCAAGCTGTGGGATACCCCTCAGAGAAACCTAGAAGACCCCATATATAGACTTACTGGGTCAAGGTTTAAAGACCCAAGCTGTGGGATACCCCTCAGAGAAACCTAGAAGACCCCATGTATAGACTTACTGGGTCAAGGTTTAGAGACCCAAGCTGTAGGAGATCCCACAGAGAAACCTAGAAGACACCATATATAGAGCTACTGGACCAAGGTCTACAGAAAAACACTAAACATCTTGAAAGGAGATATAATATACATTTAGATAACTCCTTCTGTTTCTTGGTGGATTTAGAACTTAATATTTAACCTCCATAGGAAAAATCAGGGTTAACTATAATGTTGAAATTTAAAGGGCCATCTCCAAACTGATGACTTTCCTTCCAGGCCAAGATCAAATGAAAACTCTGTTAGGAGGACATATCGGCCAAATCTGAGATCTTGAAATATTCCCTCTTGAAATAACTTAGTCTTAAATCAGCATGTTTAGGACCCTTTATGAATTAGTGATAGATGGAGATGTTGTAGTGTCTCGAAGAGAGACTTATTTTACAACCTGGCCAACCAATGGTATTTCCACTCATGCTCAAGGTCAAATAAATTGGATATTCAGCCACCCACCCTTCCACTCCAATGTAAGAAGGTCTTGCAATTTGGTATTCAACCACCTTCCCTTAAATTTTTCGAGGTCATTCACTACATTTTGGACCCAACCACCCTCCACTGGATTCTTTGATATAGGGGACGGACCATCCTACAAATTAGGGATCCAACCACCCTCTTTTTCTTTCTTCTTTCACTGTTAATTTGAGATGGACATCTTTGATAGAGATGGAGGCAGGCTTAAATAGTGAGTAGCTTAATCATTTGATGACCCTTTAACTTACACCCAAGATTGGAAGAGTCCACCATATAGAAGACATATTTATTAAAGTCACTTTGAACTTTAAGGTCTGGCAACTGGTACAGAAGGAGAGTGGTTGACATTGAGAAGGTGTATCTTACCATTTATCATTCAATGTCCCATCCAAGGTTTTTGGAACTAAGTACTAGAAGGACCATTTCACTTACACCCAACATCAGAAGAGTCCACCATATTGAAGACATATTTATTACATTTGAGTTCCAAACACCATCCCTTCTATGATTGCTACCTAGAGAGTTGGAGTAATCTCAAATTTTAAGGGTCCGACAACTTGTATAGAGGGAGAGTGGTCAACATTGAGAAGGTTCATCTTACAATTTATCATTTGATGGCCCTCCAAGATTCTTGGAACTCATCACTAGAAGGATTTAATAACCTACGACCACCCTATCTACTCTTTGTTTCACTAGATATTGGTCAGGGTCATCTTAAATCAGAAGGTTTTGAAACTTGTATCAAGGGGGAGTTGGAGAGACTGATAGGGAGGGGAGAGAGAGAGATGGACCTCGAGATTACATCAATGTAGAGAAAGAGATGGCTTGAACCCTTTTATACAACTTGACATGAAAGCAGCTCTTGTCTCTCGTCTCCCTTTGGCGACGCCTAATCAATACGAGTCAATACCCTTTGAAAGAGATGCTCAACATAGATCCTGTCCCTCCCCTGGAGTATTTCAAAGGCAGCTGTCTCGTGTCCATCACACAACTCTCGATTTGTCTGAACGAGCATCTAACAAGATTTCTGTATTATACACCAAAATAAAAAGTCTATTTATGGAACGATGGAAAGAAATTGGTGGTTTAAAGGAAAAATTACAATTAAGCCAAAAATATTAACTTAGATAATGGCCTACTGATTCTTTTCTGCTGTTGAAAGAGGTAAAATAGAGGTTTTTAGGGGAGGCAGAACAGATATATGAAGAGAGCAGCTATAGGGTGGGCTTAAATCATAGCTGGACATTCGTCCATCTGATTCCTATATGCTTCTAGGAAGCCTTTGCTTTGATGGGGATGACCCATTGCCTTTTCATGAGCGGAAATGGTGGATCAGTGGAACTGATGGAGAAAAAGCGTGTGGGATCTCAGTAATGGAGACCAAGCTTCATGGTACCAAATGAAATGGGGAGGAGGGTTTAGAAAGTTAAAAGATATACAGAAAAACTTTTTGGGCCTAGGAAGTTCAGAGCTGTGAGGAGAGGTAATAGGACATCAGTAGTGGAGAGAATAGACAATAGAAGATTAGGGATTTAGAGAGAGCCGGTGGGATTTGGGGAATGGACACAATGGAGAGAATTAATTGGGCATCAACATTGGAGAGATTCTCAGAAGGTTGAGAGTAATATCAACAAGTGGTGGGATCTCAATAATGGGTGCAGGTGTCCAATGGAGTATGTAGAGTGATCTGTTGATACCTCAGGAATGTAGAGGAGTTATATGGTCATGGATGAGATATATGTCCTGGAGAGACGAGAAGATGTATATTATGAGCTCATGAATGAGTTGGAGTTGCTTTGTGTTTGAGAAATAGAACTATTGGTATTCCAGAAATGGAGAAGAATAATCTGATAGTTGAGAAACCGAGAATGTAGAATAGAGAGGATGTATGGAAATAGATATATGGATACTTATGGAAATGAGGGGAATGGAGTGAGAAGAAAAGTGATGACGTTATGTGGTTGAAAGATGGTAGTAGACCAATTTACGAGGAATTGTTTGGTGGTTTAGACACGATGATCAATCTTTTGTGAGCTCGGGGATACAAAGAAGTCTCTAAGAAATTGAAAGTAGGAGAAAGTGATTATGGATTTAGATGAATGGAGGAAGGTTGAGAGATGAGGATGTAAGAGAGTAGGGTCTTGGAATTGGGTGTTTTTTTTTGTTGGTAACAGAGATGGAAAGAGCTAGAGAGATCATAGGAATTGAATTGAAGGGTCATCAAATGTGACATACGGTCTATGAGGTTATTGAGTTTTGGATCTCTACATGAGGTGGTCTCAGAACGTAGAAAGATCTAGAAGAATCTGGAGACTGACTATCAAGTCTGGTTTGTGGGGGAATAACTTGAGGGGTCTCAGGAATATAATATATAAGGAGGGTCTCTGAAGTTTGATTTCACAAGTAATAATCTTACAGCTATATGTAACAATATCCTTCTAGCAGATATCACTAAACAGGATACAATAAACTTTTGTAAATATATATATATATATATATATATAAATATAAATAAATATATATATATATATATATATATATATATATATATATATATATATATATTATAGTTCATTTATATATATATATTATTAGAATTTAAAACTCACTATGCCAGCTCTGTTTAAATATATTTATTGTATTGTTTTATTTGTTTTATTTATTAATATTTAATTTAAATGGATTTTAACACATTAAAAAAAAAAAAACAATCCCTATGTTTTAATTATATTTTATTATTTGATAATAAAATAAAAGTAGATAATAAAGTATGTATATGTATCTACTGAGAATATTGAGAAAAATAATAAAAGAAAATGGTTCATTAACTTGCATACGTTTTAAATCCTACATATGTTGAAGGGAAAGTAAGAAAATAAATTAAAAAAAGTAAAAAAGCAACTTTTTATGTGATTGTCAAATATTAACAATATTTTAAATAATTGATTTTGAAAAATAATTAAAACAGAGGGATTGGTTATTTTTTGAGTGTTAAATCAATTTAAATTGAATATTAATAAATACAAATAAATAAAACAATCAACAATAAATAGAT
>JAPZIH010000840.1:0-10000 GCA_027410445.1 Discoglossus pictus | reverse complement strand
CCGACTATCAAAGTGGACTAAGGCTACCAGGTCTTGGAAAGTGGTGGAAGATTATCGAATAATGTGACTAAGGAAAAAGGAATCTTGAAAGACTATTCGGAATTTCAACAAAGATGGAAGATTGTTGAGTACTTGGGAAAAATTTGGACAAAGATGTAAACCTACCAAAGCCATGACCAAGATGGAAGTCTACCAAGATGGAAGTCTACCAAAGCCATGACCAAGATGGAAGGCGCTAAGACAAAAGTGAGAAACTACTGAGGACTTGAATAAGGTGAAGCATTACTGGACCTTGGACAATGGTAGAAGACTATACGAAGGTACATCTAAGAGCAAAATAACCAGCTTCAAAACTACCTGACCTTTGATGATGGTTCTAGGCTATCAATAAGGTATAAGATTACAAGACAGCAGGTTATCAAAGAGAGTGTCTAAGGTGAAAGACTACCCGACCATGTATAGTGATGAAGACTTTCAAAGAGTGTGACTAAGATGGAAGACAACCAGACTTTGGACAAGGGTAGAAGACAATCCGGTCTTGGATGAAGTTGAGAAGATGGAAAGGAGTGTGAAGAGCTGAAGACTAAAAATTACTTGGGCAACAGGGGAAGACTAGAAGTGGATGCTTCGCTCTGGACATTATAAGTTGGACAAAGTGGAAGACTATGAGAGAGTTGAACAAGGTGAAATACTATGGGAGGGTTGGACAAAGTGGGAGACTTTGGGAGAGTTGGACACGGTGGAAGTCTATGGGAGAGTTGGACAAGATAGAAGACTATGGAAGAGTTGGACACAATAGAAGACTTTGGAAAAGTTGGACAAGGTGGAAGACAGTCAGAGGGTTGGACAGGGTGAAAGACTATGAAGAGTTGAACAAGGTGAAATACTATGGGAGGGTTGGACAAAGTGGGAGACTTTGGGAGAGTTGGACACGGTGGAAGTCTATGCGAGAGTTGGACAAGATAGAAGACTATGGAAGAGTTGGACACAATAGAAGACTTTGGAAAAGTTGGACAAGGTGGAAGACAGTCAGAGGGTTGGACAGGGTGAAAGACTATGAAGAGTTAGACAAAGTGGACAAACCTTGGAGCACTGGAAAAGATGGAAGCCTACTGGAGACGCTGATCAATGTGGAACATTACTAGGAACGTAGGATAACCTTTTAACCCCTTTTCAGCCAGAAGGAACACTCAAAGAAGGAAGACTTAAAGAGATATAAAGTGGGATATGTGGGCCCTCTTGTGGCCAAAACTTAAAACTGCACACAGTTCGATCTACTATATTACAAAATTTACTTTATTTACTTTTAAAAATTTATTTTTCTGGATAATTTCCCTTTTTTAGCTACTCCCCAAAGAGTATAAAGAATGGCGAGTCTAATCACAGACATATCAAAGTAGAATATGTAATTCAGATCATTAACATATAATTAATATTAGAAATATATATAATTAGAATATGTAATTCATATTATTAACCTATAAGTAATATAAGGAATATATATAATCAGAAAATGTAATTCATATCATTAACATATAATAAAAATAAGAAATATATATATATATAATTAGAATATGTAATTCATATCATTAACATATAAGTAATATAAGGAATATATATAATCAGAATATGTAATTCATATCATTAACATATAATTAATATAAATAACATCTATTAGTTCTTTCTATTTACTCCTTATAATATATTAATACAATCCCAATAACTCATTTATTGGAGGGCAGCTCATGCTACCCACTACTCCTTTAGTATTTTTCAGATCATATTATTATTATCCTTTATTTGTAATGCGCCCCCTTTTTTTTTTGCGGTCAGTGCCACTTACATGACTGTGGGTTGGGGGGGGGGATGTGGCGTCCAGGACCCTCTCACAGGCGCTCCACTTTGCCGAGTGATGGGATGGACGGGGCAGGAGGAGAATGGAATAATCCAATTAAAATACTGACACTAGGGATGCTGGGAGATAAAGTGGTGTGTATGTGTAATAGATGGATGGATATATATATATATATATATATATATATATATATATATATATATATATATATATATATATATGGATAGAAAGGACAAGGGGTCAAGGTCAGAAGGCACACACACACATATACATAAAAAAAATAAAAAAAGTGAAAAATAATAATTATATACACATATATGTATATGTACCTTCTCTGGTGCCAGGCACACACACAAATAATAAAAGAAAAAAAAAAAAGAAAAAAAAAAAAAAAAAGAGAAAGAGAAAGAAAAAAGAAAAAAAAAAAAAAAAAAGAAAAAAAAAAAAAAAAAGAAAAAAAAAAAAAAAAAAGAGAAAGAGAAAGAAAAAAGAAAAAGAATATGAATATATATATATATACCTTTTCTGCCAGGCTCCACAGGTGAAAGTGTTTCTATATCTCCAGGTTATCTCAGTGCAGGTCATGGGGGGTGTAGTTAATTCCAGAACAGATTATCCTGGGGGGGGGGATTAGATACTTCGCTGAGTGACAAAAGTATATGGTGTTTGTGCAGAGTCAGGATATTGTGCCGAGAATAAACACTTTATTTGGGGCTAATAAACTCCCCTGGGCTGCGGGTGAGATGTATGCACGGAGCATGGGCTTGCCTCCCAGTACAGGTGGTATCTAATCTACCAAGTTGTATTTTCAAAAACTGCCTTAATACGAAGATTAAAAAACCTTCTAAGACCCCCATAAAGTAAAAGTGGGAGAATCTCTTAACATAAAAGTGTGAGACGCACCCCATCTTCGAGGGCTGGCTGGTGTCCAGGGGATTACAGGCTCGTTTTCAGAGCAGCATATGGCAGGGATATTATTTGTTCAATCCCCTTAACTGGAGCACGTGGGTCCCGCACTGTTTACACCCCCCCCCCCCCCCATAGGGGGGCCGCACTGGCCTACTAGCCTAGATTTGGGAGGGGACGGGTATACCGGCTATATAAGGATATATTATACAAAAAAGAAATCTGGGTAAGGATGTGGCATTGTGTATTAAATGGATCTACAAAAAAAAAAAAAAAGTAATTTCTATCTTAAAATTGCTGCAAACTTAACGGACTTATGCGTTTTCATACTTAATGATTTTAGACTATTATCGCCCCTCCCCTGCTCTGGTAAAATACATAATGAACGTCACCGGCTGGTGACAATAATTAGAATCGGGGGTGTTGGAAACGGATGGCTACATTTCCAATATTAGATCTATGTTATCTATATTGTTCGTTTTTACCCACTAGAAAATGGTGAGGTTTAGCCAAATGTTGTAATGGAGGACGAACCCGAGGTTTAATTATTATTATTTTTTTTTTTTTTTATATAAATAGTACGTTTTATTTTATATAATATAAAAATGTAAAAATATATAAAAAAATATATCAAAATAAGTATAAATATAAAACAATATATAAAAAAATAAACATAAAAAATATATAAATAAAATAAAATAAAAAAACTATATATATATATATATATATATATATATATATAAAATAAAAATAAATATAAAAAATAAAACTATATATATAAAAATAAAAAAAAATTCAATATAAAAAATAAAAATATATATATCAAAATAAAAAATATTAAAATTATATATATAATTATATAAAATAAAAAAATAATCATAAAATGATATATATATATATATATATATATATATATATATATATATAAATTTATATTGAAATAAACATAAAAAATTAAAATATAAAAATGTAAATACCAAAAATATATTAAAAAATTATAAAAAAATATATAACTATCTAAAATTCAAATAAATATAAAAATGAATAATATAAAAAATATAACTATATAAAAAAAAATATAAAAAATATACAGTATTTCACAAAAGTGAGTACACCTGTCACATTTTTATAAATATTTTATTTTATATTTTCATGTGACAAAACTGAAGACATGCCCCTCTGCTACAATGTGAAGCAGTAAGTGTGCGGCCTGTGTAAATGTGCTGTCCCCTCAAAATAACCCAATACACCGCCATTAATGTCTAAACCATTGGCAACAAAAGTGAGTACACCCATAAGTGGAAATGTCCACATTAGGCCCAAAGGGTTAATATTTTGTGTGGCCACCATTATTTTCCAGCACTGCCCTCATGGGCATGGAGGTCACCAGAGCTTCACAGGTTGCCACTGGGGTCCTCTTCCACTCCTCCATGATGACATCACAGAGCTGGTGGATGTTAGAGACCTTGCACTCCCCCACCTTCTGTTTGAGGATGCCCCACAGATGCTCAATAGGGTTTAGGTCTGGAGCCATGCTTGGCCAGTCCATCACCTTTACCTTCAGCTTCTTTAGCATGGCAGTGGTCATCTTGGGGGTGTGTTTGGGGTCATTATCTTGTTGGAATATTGCCCTGCGGCCCAGTCTCTGAAGGGAGCGGACCATGCTCTGCTTCAGTATGTCACAGTACATGTTGGCATTCATGGTTCCCTCAGTGAACTGTAGCTCCCCAGTGCCGGCAGCACTCATGCAGGCATTAATGGCTGCGTGTTGAGTTATTTTGAGGGGACAGCACATTTACACTGTTATACAGGCCGTACACTACTACTTCACATTGTAGCAGAGGGGCATGGCTTCAGTGTTATCACATGAAAAGATATAATAACATATTTACATGTGAGGGGTGTACTTACTTCTGAGACATACTGTATACATAAAAAAAAATCTTAGACATAAAAAATATACCAAAAAAAAATTACAAAAAATATAAATACATATATATAAATAGATATAACTTTAAAAATAAAATAAATATAAAAAATCTATTTATTTAGCAAACTCTTCCTATGGAGACTTCAGAGTCCCCTTGACGCGTTTCTGCCTTCCGTTAGTGGTGGTGACCCACCGACCTAGAAGGGAAATCCCCAAGTATTACATATACTGTGTGGATATCTAGGTCTTCGGACCCCTCCTCCTCCCCCTATCTCATCTATAACAGGGCATGGAGGGGACGGATCAGGGCGGATTACTTGAGGATCTGGTTAACAGGATCCAAGGGATCAGGAAGGGATTATGTCAGGTGAGTAGGAGACAGCTGGGTGTCCCCCTCTCACATGGCGCATGGGCTGAGGGGGACACGGCAACTCCAGCCTCACCTCAAGAAATATGTAAAAAAAAATCAGCTTTGCATCATTATGGCCACTCCTAAAATAATTATAAATTTAGGACAGAAGAAAAAAAAATCCCCATTAACCTCAATAACTCAGCTGGTGCAATGCCCTGGCACACCTAATTTTGACAGAAGGCCGTCCTAATAGTGTTGTGGAATAAATATGTTTTTTTAATCAATTAATGCCTCATTTTTACATGCAGCTGCAGACTCCGATTCTAACCAAGGTGAGAAAACCATCAATTGCTGTTGTATTTGTTGTCTTTCTCCACAGTAAATCATTCCTGAGATATTCAGCATTGTCTGGGCGTCTTCTTTGCGTTCATATGCCGATCCACATGCTAATTTGTTTATCAGAGCATTTAGGAATGAGAAATTACTGTATGAAAACGTTTTTTTTTAGTCACCAAAACAACAAGCAGACTGTATAACTAATTAACATATTAAAGCAGCTACTTAATATTCAGTAGCTATTTAACATTCAGTAGCTACTTAATATTCAGTAGCTATTTAACATTTAGTAGCTACTTAATATTTAGTAGCTACTCGCCTGGCAGAAAATGCAGCCCAGACATGGCTGGGATTTACTTGGGGAATAAATGGCTAGAACAATGTATTAACATAATTTAAAGGGACTCCTAAACATTTTATTTTTAATTAAATAAGTATAACGAGGCTGTGGATCCATTACTGAGCTTCCTAAAGACTTTATCTCAAAATGAACATTGATTAGGAAGAAGAGCATGCCCAGTTGGTATTTATTAGAAGATTTCAGGGTTTCAGATTATTAAAATAAATAAATAAATAAAAATAATTGTTCCACACTGATTAACGTCCGAGTCGTTTAAATATGCTGATTCTTTCGGTGCTATCCATCTTGGCGGTGCTGTGGATGGTTCTCCCGGTCACTTTGGTGCAGTGTAATGTTTTCTTTAAGACACCCATGTACGGCAGCACCTCGTCATCATCTTCCTCCATCTTCTCCTCGCTTTCTTCTCCCAGCCGGCTGAACACTCCACACGGCTGTGCAAAAAAAAATAAAAATACAAGGACCATTTACTTTTTATTGGCTTCTAACCCAGGCCCCTGGTCCCTTCACTCAATCTCCTTCTAACCTGGGCCCCTGGTCCCTTCACTCAATCTCCTTCTAACCTGGGCCCCTGGTCCCTTCACTCAATCTCCTTCTAACCTAGGCCTCTGGTCCCTTCACTCCACCTCCTTCTAACCTGGGCCCCTGGTCCCTTCACTCAATCTCCTTCTAACCTAGGCCTCTGGTCCCTTCACTCAATCTCCTTCTAACCTAGGCCTCTGGTCCCTTCACTCCACCTCCTTCTAACCTAGTCCTCTGGTCCCTTCTCTCCACCTCCTTCTAACCTAGTCCTCTGGTCCCTTCTCTCCACATCCTTCTAACCTAGGCCTCTGGTCCCTTCTCTCCACCTCTGTCTAATCTAGGCCTCTGGTCCCTTCTCTCCACCTCCTTCTAACCCAGGCCCCTGGTCCCTTCACTCCACCTCCTTCTAACCCAGGCCCCTGGTCCCTTCACTCCACCTCCTTCTAACCCAGGCCTCTGGTCCCTTCACTCAATCTCCTTCTAACCCAGGCCCCTGGTCCCTTCACTCAATCTCCTTCTAACCTAGCCCTCTGGTCCCTTCACTCCACCTCCTTCTAACCCAGGCCTCTGGTCCCTTCACTCAATCTCCTTCTAACCCAGGCCCCTGGTCCCTTCTCTCCACCTCCTTATAACCTGGGCCCCTGGTCCCTTCTCTCCACCTCCTTCTAACCAGGGCCTCTGGTCCCTTCACTCCTTCTAACCTAGGCCCCTGGTCCCTTCACTCCTTCTAACCTAGGCCTCTGGTCCCTTCTCTCCAACTCCTTCAAACCTAGGCCTCTGGTCCCTTCTCTCCTTCTAGCCTATGGCCTCTGGTCCCTTCACTCCTTCTAACCTAGGCCCCTGGTCCCTTCACTCCTTCTAACCTAGGCCTCTGGTCCCTTCTCTCCAACTCCTTCAAACCTAGGCCTCTGGTCCCTTCTCTCCACCTCCTTCTAACCTAGGCCTCTGGTCCCTTCTCTCCAACTCCTTCAAACCTAGGCCTCTGGTCCCTTCTCTCCAACTCCTTCAAACCCAGGCCTCTGGTCCCTTCTCTCCACCTCCTTCTAACCTAGGCCTCTGGTCCCTTCTCTCCAACTCCTTCAAACCTAGGCCTCTGGTCCCTTCTCTCCACCTCCTCCTTACCTAGGCCTCTGGTCCCTTCTCTCCACCTCCTTCTAACCTAGGCCTCTGGTCCCTTCTCTCCACCTCCTTCTAATCTAGGACCCTGGTCCCTTCACTCCATCTCCTTCTAACCTAGGCCCCTGGTCCCTTCACTCCACCTCCTTCTAACCTAGGCCTCTGGTCCCTTCACTCCATCTCCTTCTAACCTAGGCCCCTGGTCCCTTCACCCCACCTCCTTCTAACCTAGGCCACTGGTCCCTTTTCTCCACCTCCTTCTAATCTAGGCCCCTGGTCCCTTCACTCCATCTCCTTCTAACCTAGGCCCCTGGTCCCTTCACCCCACCTCCTTCTAACCTAGGCCACTGGTCCCTTTTCTCCACCTCCTTCTAATCTAGGCCCCTGGTCCCTTCACTCCATCTCCTTCTAACCTAGGCCCCTGGTCCCTTCACTCCACCTCCTTCTAATCTAGGCCTCTGGTCCCTTCACTCCATCTCCTTCTAACCTAGGCCCCTGGTCCCTTCACTCCACCTCCTTCTAACCTAGGCCACTTGTCCCTTTTCTCCACCTTCTAACTTAAGCCTCTGGTCCCTTCTCTCCACCTCCTTCTAACCTAGGCCTCTGGTCCCTTTACTTCACCTCTTTCTAATCTAGGTACCCTGGTCCCTTCGCTCTGCCTTCTAACCTAGGTCCCTGGTCCCTTTAATCTGCCTTCTTCTAACCCAGGCCTCTGGTCCCTTTTCTGCACCTTCTAACCTATGCCCCTGGTCACTTCACTCCACCTCCTTCTAACCTGGGCCGCGGGTCCCTTCTTTCTACCTCCTTCTAACCTTGGCCCATGGTCCCTTTACTCTTTCTAACCTAGGCATCTGGTCCCTTCTCTCCACCTCCTACTAACCTAGGCCCCTGCCCACTTCGCTCAGCCTTCTAACCTAGGCCTCTGGTCACTTCACTCCACCTCCTTCTAATCTAGGCCCCTGGTCACTTCACTCCATCTCCTTCTAATCTAGGCCTCTGGTCCCTTCTCTCCACCTCCTTCTAATCTAGGCCTCTGGTCCCTTCTCTCCCTGTCCTTCTAACCTAGGCCTCTGGTCCCTTCTCTCCAACTCCTTCTAACCTAGGCCTCTGGTCCCTTCACTCCATCTCCTGATAACCTAGGCCTCTGGTCCCTTCTCTCCACCTCCTTCTAACCTAGGCCTCTGGTCACTTCACTCCACCTCCTTCTAACCTAGGCCTCTGGTCACTTCACTCCATCTCCTTCTAATCTAGGCCTCTGGTCACTTCACTCCACCTCCTTCTAACCTAGGCCTCTGGTCACTTCACTCTATCTCCTTCTAACCTAGGCCTCTGGTCACTTCACTCCATCTCCTTCTAACCTAGGCCTCTGGTCCCTTCTCTCCCTGTCCTTCTAACCTAGGCCTCTGGTCCCTTCTCTCCAACTCCTTCTAACCTAGGCCTCTGGTCCCTTCACTCCATCTCCTTCTAATCTAGGACCCTGGTCCCTTCACTCCATCTCCTGATAACCTAGGCCCCTGGTCCCTTCTCTCCACCTCCTTCTAACCTAGGCCTCTGGTCCCTTCACTCAATCTCCTTCTAACCCAGGCCCCTGGTCCCTTCTCTCCACCTCCTTCTAACCTAGGCCTCTGGTCCCTTCACTCCTTCTAACCTATGGCCCCTGGTCCCTTCACTCAATCTCCTTCTAACCTGGGCCCCTGGTCCCTTCACTCCACTTGCTTCTAACCTAGGCCTCTGGTCCCTTCTCTCCACCTCCTTCTAACCTATGCCTCTGGTCCTTTTACTTCACCTCTTTCTAATCTAGGTACCCTGGTCCCTTCGCTCTGCCTTCTAACCGGGGCCCCTGGCCCCTTCTCTCCTTCTAACCTATGGCCTCTAGTCCCTTCACTCCTTCTAACCTAGGCCTCTGGTCCCTTCTCTCCAACTCCTTCAAACCTAGGCCTCTGGTCCCTTCTCTCCTTCTAACCTAGGCCTCTGGTCCCTTCACTCCTTCTAACCTAGGCCCCTGGTCCCTTCACTCCTTCTAACCTAGGCCTCTGGTCCCTTCTCTCCAACTCCTTCAAACCTAGGCCTCTGGTCCCTTCTCTCCACCTCCTTCTAACCTAGGCCTCTGGTCCCTTCTCTCCACCTCCTTCTAACCTAGGCCTCTGGTCCCTTCTCTCCAACTCCTTCAAACCTAGGCCTCTGGTCCCTTCTCTCCACCTCCTTCTAACCTAGGCCTCTGGTCCCTTATCTCCACCTCCTTCTAATCTAGGACCCTGGTCCATTCTCTCCACCTCCTTCTAATCTAGGACCCTGGTCCCTTCACTCCATCTCCTTCTAACCTAGGCCCCTGGTCCCTTCTCTCCACCTCCTTCTAATCTAGGCCCCTGGTCCCTTCACTCCACCTCCTTCTAACCTAGGCCCCTAGTCCCTTCACTCCACCTCCTTCTAATCTAGGCCACTGGTCCCTTCACTCCATCTCCTTCTAACCTAGGCCCCTGGTCCCTTCACTCCACCTCCTTCTAACCTAGGCCTCTGGTCCCTTCACTCCATCTCCTTCTAACCTAGGCCCCTGGTCCCTTCACCCCACCTCCTTCTAACCTAGGCCACTGGTCCCTTTTCTCCACCTCCTTCTAATCTAGGCCC